>JARHVA010004281.1:847500-987500 GCA_037957365.1 Torreya grandis | reverse complement strand
AATGGGTTTTATCCCCCATGAGGGTTTCCCACCTACATCTAGTGTTATTGTGTTGTATGCTCATGTGTATGATTACTATGTTGCTTTGATGATTTGACATTGCTTATATAATTATTTCTTAATGAATGGTTAATAAGGATTGAATGATTGTTTTAATATATCACTGATTCACTACCCCCCTCTTAGTGGTTATGCTTCTAATAATCAATATTAGATCTTGCTCCTTTGAGATAGGCTAAATAGCCTAAAGGTGATCATAAGAAACACAAGCTTAGATTATGATTAGGACAATGTTTATCTTGATTGTAATGATGGTCTACTAAAGAATGATGGTATTGGTAGAGTTTATTGAGAAGAAGGATGAAAAGGTGATTCATGATGAACTCATAAATCAAGGTGGTCTATTTGCTACTGTAGAACATAATTTAGATTTGAAAGAATGTCAAAATTACTCTTTGCCAGCTCAAAAAGATTATGTAGAGGCCAATTTAAAAGTTAAGCCTATGTTGGCATTCAAGCCTAAAAGGATGTTAAGGAATAATCAGTCTTGTGAGAGTATGTAAATCTTGGAATCTCCTAAATTTATGTTGTTCTAATGTCGTATGGAGTGGGTGACTCTATTATGCTTCATGGACACACTCATCTATAAGTGAAAGCATGGTGGATGTTTATTGAGATTTGATAGATATTGTACGTAAAGAGGGTATGAAGACATGTTGAGATTTA
This sequence comes from Torreya grandis, assembly GCA_037957365.1. Lineage (NCBI taxonomy): Eukaryota > Viridiplantae > Streptophyta > Pinopsida > Cupressales > Taxaceae > Torreya > Torreya grandis. Next base: position 986,774 of record JARHVA010004281.1, on the reverse strand, counting down.
TGTTTTTGATAGCGGGTTATAGATGATCTTGATTTATATTGAGGTTTAGTATTACTAACATAGTACTCGATCTATGTTGGAGATGGTTTTTATGGTGAGGAAGTTAAGAAGATAAAGGGAGAACATGGTTATATGATCCTTTTTTTTGAGTTGTTGCATTAAGTGGCATCTTTTTGGTGTAAGGTGGAGTCCCTAATTTTTCAATTGGTGTCAAGAGTGTTGATTCAAATCATGACAAGGACAAGGTGAGTGTTCTTTGGAAGATTGAATATGAGCATAGGGGAGGCATGATTATGTTGTGTGATCCTTCTCTATTGAAGATGACTAATAGTATTATCATTTGGTCATTAATACGAAATATGTATGGAGAGTGATATTAATATCATTAGGACAATATCAATGTATTAAGAATGTCTTAGTATGCAAGACATGAAGGTGATATTATAACAAATATCTGAGTATGCAAAATGTAGTGAAATCATGAAAAAATAGTTAGCATAAAATAAGATTTCAAAGTTGTTCATTGAGGTATTACCATAAAATAGTTGAGTTATTAAGTGCATGCAAGTGTTATTTTTGGCCAATTTTGGCCTACATATGGAAATTTTCCTAAATGGATCAATTTTTAGAGGTCTTGGTATGGAGTGATCAACTGAACAGAGTCCTAGATGGAATGAGTGGACCTAAAGTGAGAGAAGAAGATCAAATATTACTTGTAAATATTTTGAAACACTTTAATAAGTATGATTAAAGTTTAATTTGTTTATCCTTAGGAAACAAACTTAGAAATAGGTCTAAGATTAAAAAGTCAAAAGACCAGTAGGTTCTCATGGTATTTCAAGCATCTAAGGACATGAATAAGGTTAAACAAAGTATTATAAGTTCATTAGAGCCTTCTAAACATATAACATCTAAATTTCAAGCCTATAAGAACTACACTGTCATAAGCATGTCATGTATAAATAGATGGATCAACTTGATTTTGCATTTAATAAATGCACTTGGGAAAGCCTTTTTGACCAAATTTAACCTTATAGGTCAAATTGGGACCCTTATAGGTGAAAATTTGACTTTTATATGTTTGGGGGTCTAATATATTTTTTCATGAGGTATATCATAGGTCATTTCATGTTATATTAACCTTGGTCATTAGTGTTTTTAGCCAACATATCATTTTGATTCATTTAGGGGTCATAAATGGGCATTAAATGAGTTGTACATCCTCTTTAAGAAGTTTTAATGTGTAAAATGGTGATGTCACATGCCATGTGTCCTATTATGCCTTAATCAACTATTCATAACTAAAAGTGATAGGTTCTTTAGAAGAAAGAGAATTTTTATTAGGAAAAAAGAAGAGTTTGGAACTTGTATGACCCATGGGGAAGTGTGCCACATGGGGTAAGGTCATGAGATGACTCTTCAGATTCCTTAGATCCATTTCCATGCTTGAAGTACTCTATAAGTGTTAAACTAGGATAAAACCATTATTCTCCTTTTTCACCCTTCTAGGCACACAAAACCAATCTTTAGGTTTGTACTTGGTATAGACAGTTGGATTTATTTTAATATAAATATTTTGAATAATGGTGTCATATGCCTTATGAACCATCCTCATGTAGTTGATTGTGTTTTTTTGCTTGCTAATCTAAGCATCCTATAAGTTTTTCTTTGGTTTGGGCATTTCTGTACAATCCACTTAGTCATGTTGTTTCTATATGATGTTTAATCCATTATAAAATTATTCCCATGTATGGTTTAGTTTTTCAAGGTGTTTTAATATGAAAATCATCTTAAGTTTCAATAGGAGGAACTTTTCTATGCAACATGTAGGTTTACACCATTTTCAAGAGCTTCATGCTTTGATGGTGACTTCACTAACTTTTGATAGGTTAATATTCATGTGTATGATGTCTTATTTGTCTCCCTTTACTATTCAATCTCTTTCTCCAAGTAATCTCTATGAGAGTGCAATCATATAAAATATAGTCAGTCTACCTTATGACTGTCATACACATTCAACCAAGATCTCTCATAGAGGATTAAACATTGAAAGGAAGTTTGAAATTTTGTTTTGAGTTTTAAATCATATTGATGTCTCATTTCAATACCATAAGTATAAATCAATTGACATGGAGGGCAGGTTTCTTGAGTATATTAAACATTTCATGTTTTGCTACCTATAAGTAACTTAGAATGCACTTACAGGTGCCCTCATAGCAATCAATCATGTTGCAAAGGAGTAATTGAAATGATCAAGGGAGTATTAACAATGAAGAGAGTATATTTTCAAATTTTGAGATAGGTGAAAAACCATTTGAAAGTTAAATACAACACACACTACCCATACATTATTTCCTATGTATGACAATGGCCACCTATAGGGATTAGCAAAGATCTTAAAAGTGTTTTGAGGCATTGAAACAGGTGATGATATATTCCTTGGAAGCCTTGAAATATGGTTTTGACCATAATAGGCCTATTTGAGGATCAATTTGGCCAAATAAATTTGAAAATCATGTTCAGGGAGAAAATGACTTGTTCAGGGTTCTTTTCCCTAAAAATGCAAAATAGAGGCCTAAAACCATTTTCATAGAGTCATCTGACAAGGTTATAAGAAATTATGATGCATACTATTATGATAATCTTGTATCCTCTATCAATGAAAAGGAATCCAATTAATATTGAGGGTGTAAAAATAATGGAGGTTGGAAGTTTTAAGGCTCAAAGTTGCCTATAAAAACATAAAAGTCTGTCAATATCATCTACTAGATTTTGTGGTTTGAGAAACCTTTATTTTCAAAGTTGGTATTAGACAATGCCTTCAAATATAAATAGTTACAAATGGTAAAAATGTTATTCATGATCAAATTATAATTAATAGAAGTGGATATATACTATTTGGGGTCTCATAAGCACCTATAGGTGTCCTATCACACAAATTTTCACCTACAACTAGCTGAGTATATAGACAATGAGATAAAAACATTGAATAGGTGATGATCTAGCCAAATTAGAATGATAAAATAGGTCCAAACACTTTCCAATGATATTATAAGATATAAATAATTTTTATGCACTACTTCACAGTCTAATATATGCATAAACACCTATAGGACCTCTTAAAGCCAACTGTAGATGACTGTGAGAGGCAGAGAACAAAGGGAATGTGATTTGATGAGGTATAACCTATATACTGATGAGTAAAATTAATGAATATAATCACCAAAGGATTAAAAGGGACTTAAGGGTGTATTTAAACATTGTATTTGAGGCTGAATTATACAAGCATACCTTCAGGTGTACCTTCAACAAACAAAGATACAATCAGAAATACATTCAATCTTAACTAGACAAGATGTATGAGAAGGAAGGTAGAAGGGTAAGGTGATAATTAGAGTTTTAAATGAATTCATAATTATAGTAATAGTCTCATGGAACTCTCATAGTGAAATAATGTAGATAAAGGACCCTCAATCAAGCAACATATAGTCCACACCAATAAATGTTACACACAATACTTTTACACAACTTATTTTGGGGTTTTAAGGGAGTTGGAAGGCCAAATGACCTATTTAGGGGCCTAATTTTGGTTCATATATTATAAATCACCTAGATAATCCTCTAAAATATTCATTTTTAATGATGAAATAGGGAGAGTGCCATCTATTTTGTCTCAGATAGAGGGCACTCCCAGAAAGCATAAATTGGTAGGGTAGACAAGATGCATGATAAGGATGGAATAAGGGCTATAGGGACATTTTAGGAAGGTATTGGAAGTTTAAAAATAACTATATAAACATGAATAATTAATTATTAAAGGGTGAAACTAAATAGAGAGGTGTAAATCATCAAGGGTTACAATTAGGCCTATTAGGCATGTTTAAGCCTAAAGACCAAATGAGAGACCAAGCCCAATTCAAAATCTAGGAGTGGATTCCAATACACCAATAAAAATTTATGTGGTCATAATATATGTGTTTTATCTATTAGTATGCAGAGGAAATCAAGAGAAAGTCACTTTGGGTCTTAAGACAACATAGGCCTGTTAAGCAAGGTTTAGACCTAATATCCAAATGGAGAACCATTTTTGCTTATATCATGAGATAAGATTTCAAACCTATTATATAATATTAAAAATGTCATTATGTGTGTTTTTCATTTTCAAACTTTCATAGAAATCATCATGAATCCATTTTTGGGCTTAGAGACAACATTTGGCATGTAAAAATGAGGAATCAAGCTTGACAAGACAATTTTGGATGCTCACATCTCCCTTGAGGTTATGCATAGGGATATATGAGGTTTAGGTATGTTGATGAAGGACTTTAAATATGCATTTTTGGAATTATTTTGAAAATACAATGTCTAATCTTCATGAACAAACCTTAAGTGTGGAAATAGGCCTAAAACCCTTGTTAAACCCTTACAAGGACCTGATTAGAGAAATGGAGACGGAAGGCCACCCAAATGGAATATTTTGTAAAAAATAGTTATTTTAATTTTTATACAACTCTCTTTTACTCCTCCCCATCCATTTGAGTTGTATGAAATTATATGTATAGGGTAAAAAAGAAGGTACTTTTGACTTTTTTTTTGTTTTACAGGTTCCAAGAGGTGTCTAAAGATGAAACTAACTTTGGAAGAATTATTATAGATTTAGATAACTCTTCATGTCCATTTCATTATTCGTAACATCTCTTAAGTGTTCAAATAAATAACTCCATTTTAGCCATTCAAAACTGACATAATGACCAAGCTAGTGATAATGGTGAAAAAATTTAAGTGAGCTAATTTTAAGGTGTGCCTAATGCCTATAAGGACATGTATAGTCTTGAAACATGTCATCCATCCCATTTTACATATTTTCATGAGAAACTAAAGCCAAATTTGAGGCCAAGTGTGCAAGGTGTGTGAAAGAGGATTTTCTTAGACTACAGATGGTGATAGCTCATTTTGGGAAGGTTTCAAATGACCACGACTGTAATCAATGCATGTAGAGGCATGTATTAAATAATTCCCCTTAATTCCAATCATCAAAACTATCCCTAATCAGTTTTTGTATGCTCAAATAGGTCCAAATCATGAAGGCAATTTTTTGAGCCAGAAAAAGGAATTTTATGCCTCTTTTGAAGAGTTTCATGCCTTGAATAGCCACTTGTCTCTTCTTGAATTGAATTGTTCATCAAAAATCCTCTTATAATGTAAAAATCAATCCATTTATCAGCTTGTAAAGTGTCCTTGTGACCATTTTACTTATCTCTTCTCCTCTCTCTCTCATGTTCTATAAGAACTAGCCATTTTGGCCATTGGAACTTATGATCCACTTTAGTATGGTGAATACCTACTAATTTTCATACCATTTGATCAATAATAATACTTATTTTTACCTCTTTAATAACTATTAATAGTTTGTTTACTTGGATTATTTATTTCCCTTAAGTGATAACTCTTGTTTCCTTAGCAAGTTGTTTCATTCTCTCACCCATTTGTAGTTAGAATGTTTATTATTATAGGGAATGTGAAGTGTTATAGGAAGTTTTGAGGTTGATTGAGTTAATATATTCAATAATTCCATTCAATGCCTCTTGTCTAGTCCTCATAGCCTAAACATCCATCCATAAACTCATAATGTAATATTGATGTGAGAAGATGCAAATTGGAGTAGTGTATGTTTGGTTAGTTTGTTGGTTTCATGTGTGAAATGCATCTAGTTCGTATTAATAAATAAATTTGGTGTATAACCTCTCTTAGGATAGTTTTATTTTAGTTTTTTCTCTCCCTTTATCCCCCCAAAAGTTTAGGTGTGATAGTAATCCAAAGTGGTACATCAAGGGAGTTAGCCCTATCTAGAGATTCACCTCATTCTTAGACTCACCCAAAGTCTAGAGGTGTTTTAATTATGACACTTGGATGAAGAGAGATAATAAATATCCTAAAAGAGTGAAAATCTAAGTTAAAATAGTTTTTAACACACCCATTAGGACTCTTAGTCCAAGAAGTTGAAGTATATTTGGTGTTGTCCTTCAACACATCAGCCTTTGGAGACATCTATCCAAGCATCAATGGTGATTCCAAAGTTATATTAGCTGGTAAAATGGACTAGGTTTTCCTTTTAAATATTTATATCAAACCTACATAATTCTTACTCATGATCCTAATCAAGCTTATCAAATCCATTCTTTTCCAAATCATCTAGAAGAGAGAGTTGAAAAGAGAAACTTTGTTTTTGAAGAAACTATTGATAGGCATATTAAGTTGGATAATATGCATATGTAATATCCCATGTAATTAACAAAAAAATTTAATCTAATCCCTCATTTACCCCTCTAATTACATCCCCACCTCAAAAAGTGACCTCTAGATATGAGATTCTAAGTTGGAGACAAGCTGGAGAATCTAACCCTACGAAGATTCCAAGTTTTTTTAACATCTCATCCACTCATAAAATTAAACAAATACCTAATTAATCTATTCCTAATCCTAACATCCTAATCTGGAATAATATATTGGATTCATGGGGAAAGAGAGAGGATATAAGCCTTGATAAGGAGTGTGAAGTTGAGAAAGACCTTGATCCTATGCAAATCCATCCCACCCTTCCTCAAGATACTCCTTGTCTTCCATGTCAGTCCTCTTGTAATCCTTATCCTCATGATTATGATTATTAACTTCAAGAAATATTTTTCCAAGAGAAACTAGCCAATAAAATTGAAGAGTTAGAGTCGAGGATGAAATTGCAAAGTCAAGGTGTGATGAAATGTTTAGAGCCCAAAGAAGATCCTATGCCTATACACACCCCATCTAACCTCCATCAAGAAAGTGATCAAGATAAATCATATGTTAATGAAGTGATTTTAAAATTTAAGTAATAAAACAAAGATATTTTATCCTAACGTCTTCCTCCCCTTCCTCAAGAACTTCCAAAAGAATCCCCTACTTTTCACTCTCAATCTAATTTTGAGTTCTATTTGCCACCTCCACAAACTAGTTCATCTTGTCCTCACGCCATCACCATTTTCCTTAATATACATGTGGTATGGGAACCAATAGAGGATAAGTTGGTTGATAATAATTAATAACTCTTGCTTGAAGAAAACATACCTCCTTGGCAACCTCATTGGGCTAAGTCACATGATTTCAAGATTCCTAGTCTTGGCATCACAAAGAAGGAGAAAGATATGGAGGATATTTTAGCCCTTGAATAAGACTATACATATGATCAAAAATTTGTGGAAAATCATCTCAAGTATGAAGATGAATGTTCTATTATGGATGGATAATAATTTCAAGTCATTTCCAAAGAGGTTGCAGTTGTAAAAAACTCTATTGAGACCAATGTGGAAGTTGTTGTTCTTGAAGATGACTTAATACCTTATACTAATTTTGATACACCCTCAGATGCATTATATCTTGAATAAAACCAACTTTATGACCTTATAAATAAATAATATAAGGTTGAAGAGGTATTGGTTCTAGATGATAAAGAAGACAAATATGATTAGCAGCTACAAATGAAGTTCTTTCAAGAGCTTGAAGAGCTTTGCCAATTTGAGGGTCAAGTACATGACAAGGTGAAGAAAGAGTATTCCATGGAAGATAATGATGAAGATTGGGTAGAGTATGAAAATATCTTTGATTATCTAGAATAACTTGCATCTAAGGAGAAACTCAATCTTATTAAGAGCACTACGGAAATCAAGAAGGTATGCCTTGTAGAACAACCATTTGAGGTTGTAATTGAGGATCCATATTAGAAGTTTGAGGTTGTTTGTATTCAATAAGATTTAATTTCAATAGCTAACCTATTTGGAACTTCTTGGTTTTCATTAAACATCATGCCAATGAAATTGGCAAACATCATGAAAAAGTTGAAGGCATCAATTTCAAGGATCAAAAGATTATATGTCTCATTCATTCTTTCATGTAATGAAGAAAGAAGGGCTTAAAACTTCCCATTTGATGTAGGAGGGATTTTTCATCTCAAGTTAGTTGGTGTTTATTTTACTATGTTTAGTCTGGTGTGTGTGTTTCATAATTTCTCATGAGGCACATGTGTGTTTTTTTTCTTTGTGTGTGTCTTTTGTTTTGTGTGGTTGAGGTATTCATTAGTATTGTATTGATCAAATATTTTCATCAAAGTCTTCTTTTTATGTTTTATACTTCATATGAATCCATAAGCCCAATGGACTAATAAGGCTACTGATCTAGTTAGTATAGCAGATATACTACCCCTATGAGTCACCAATTTATTGACCAAATAAATATTTTCATCAAAGTCTTATTTTTATGTTTTATACTTCATATGACTCCCTAATCCCAATGGACTAATAAGGCTACTGGTCTAATTAGTATAGCAGACATACTACCCCTATGAGTCACCAATTTATTGACCAGATTTGACTGTATAGGTCAAATTAGGACCCCTATAGGTAAAAACTTGAATATTAGGTGTTTGGGGGTGTAATATATTTTGTCATGAGTTATATCATAGGTCATATTATGTCATTTCATGTTATCTCAACCTTAGTCATTAGTCTTTTTAACCAATATATCATTTTGAGTCATTTAGGGGTCATAAATAGGAATTAAATGAGTTGTAAAGCCTGCTTAAGGAGTGTGAAAGTGTAAAAAGGTGATTTCACATGCCATGTGTCTTATTATGACTTAATAAAATTTATATAACTAAAAGTGATAGGTTCATCAAATGAAAGAGCAATTTTCTTAGGAAAAGAGAAGAGTTTGGCACTTGTACAGCTTGTGGGAAAGTATTACACATGGGGTAAGGTCATGAGATGACTATTAAGCTTACTCAGATCCATTTACATGATTTAAGTACTCTAAAAGTGTCAAAATTTGGCTAAAACTATTCTACTTCTTTTTCGTCCTTTTAGGCACATAGAACCAGTCTTCAGGTTTGTAATTAGTACGGATAGTTGGATAACTTACAAGTAAACTGACTTTGGTAGGTGAAATTAAACTCAAATATATTATTTTTCATAATAAGATTTATAATAATTGTGGCTTGTTCTTTAATAACCATCCTCATGAATTTGACTATGTTTTTTTGCTTGCTAATATGAGCACCATATAGGTTTTGCTTTGGTTTCCGAATTTTCATACAATATAGTTGGTCATGTTGTTAAAAAATTATACTTAATCCATCCTAAAATTATTACAATTTTAGGTTTAGTGTTTCAATATGTTTGGATATGAAAATCATCTTAAGTTGAAAGAGGATGCACATTTCTATGCAACAGGCAGGTTTCCACCATTTTCAAGAGCTTTGTGCTTTGATGGTGACTTCACTAAGTTTTGATAGGTTCATCCTCATGTTTATGATTTATCCTTTATACACTTTTACTATTTAATCTCTTTCTCAAAGTAATATTTATGAGAGTACAGCCATGGAGAATATAGTCAGTCTGCCCTATGACTGTCATACACAATTAGCTAGGAGCTCTCATGGAGGATTCAACATTGAAAAACAAGTGTGAAATATTATTTTGATTTTTTAACCATCTCTATGTCTAATTTAAACACCATGAGGATAAATAAATTTACATGGAGGGAAATTTTCTTGAGTATATTAAAAAATTCATGTTTTTTTGCCTATAAGTAACTCAGAATGCACCTACAGGTGCCCTCATAGAAATCAATCATGTTGCAAAGGATTACTTGAAATGATCAAGGGAGTATTTAAAATTAATATATTATATTTTAAAATGTTTAGATAGGTAAAAAACCATTTTATATTCAAATACAAAACATGCTACCCATACTCACATTACTGCATGTGTATGACAATGGCCACCTAGAGGTGTTAGCAGAGAGCTTAGAAGTGTTTTGAGGCATTGAAATAGGTGATGAAATCTTCCTTGGAAGCCTTAAATTATGGTGTTAAAAATGAGAGGCCTGTTTAAGGATCAATTTGGCCAATGAAAGTTTTAAATCATGTTTAAGGGGTAAATGATTGGTTCAGGGCTCTTTTCCCTGAAAATGTAAAATAGAGGCCTAAGGCCTTTTTGATAGAGTCATATGATAGGGTTATAATTAATTTTGATACATTTTATTGTTCTCATATTATATTATCTATAAAATACACAAAATATTTAGGTTAGAACACTAATTTAGGTTGGATGTTTGAAGGCTCAAAGTTTCCTACAAAAAACTAAATTACTTCAATATCATCTACAAGATTTTGTGTTTTGAGCAACCTTTGTTTTCAAAGTTGGAAATAGACAATGCATTCAAAGATAAATAGTTAAAAATATAAAAAATGTTAATATTTATCAAAATTATCATTATTATAAGTGGATATATATTTTTTTGGGTCTCATAAGCACTTAATGGTGTCCTATCGCATAAATGTTCACCTACGATTGGCTGAGGATACAAACAATGAGCTAAAAACTTTGTATAGGTGATGATATAGCCCATGTAGAATGATAAAATAGGTCAAAATTATTGACAATGATATTATAATATATCAATAAATCATGTGCACTAATTCAAAGTCCAATCTATGTCTAAACACCTACAAGACCTCTCACAATGAACTGTAGTTGATTGTGAGAGGTAGAGAGCAAAGGGAATGCGCTTTGATGAGGTATAGGCTATATAGTGATGATTTAAATAAATGAAAATAAGAACAAAAGGATTAAAATGTAATTAATGGGGGATTTAAATATTTTATTTGAGGCTGAATTATAAAAGCATACCTACAAGTGTACCTTCAACAAACAAAGATAGAATTAAAAAATACATTCAGTCTTGATTAGACAAGATGTATGAAAAGGAAGGTAGAAGTGTAAGGTGATAAATGTAGTTTTAAATGACTTTATAATTATAATAATAGTCTCATGTAACTCTCATAGTGAAAATAATGTAGATAAAGGACCCCCAATCAAGCAACATATAGTCCGCACTAATAAACACTATACATAATACTTTTACACAGCCTATTTTTGGGTTTTAAGGTAGTTGGAAGTTTAAAAAAACCTATTAAAGGGCCAAATTTTGGTGAATAGGATATCCATAACCTGGATAATAATCTAAAATATTAATTTTTTGTGATGAAATATGGGGAGTACTCTTTATTTTGTCTTAGATAGAGGGCATTCCCCTTAAACATAAATTGGTAGGATAGACAAGATGGGTGAGAAGGATGGACCAGGGGGCATGGGGAGATTTAAATAAGGTATTTGAAGTTTAAAAATACATATATAAACATAAATAAATCAAGAATGAAATGGTGAAACTAAATAGGGAGGTCTAAATCATCAAGGGTTACAATTAGGCCTATGAGGCATGTTTAGGTCTAAAGACCAAATGAGAGACCAATGCCACTTCCAGCTCTAGGAGTGGATTCTAATGGAAAAAAACATGTTTATAAGGGAATAATAGATTTATTTTAACTATTTTTATGTATATTAAACCATGATAAAGTTACTTTGGGTCTTAAGACAACATAGCCTTGTTAAGAAAGGTTTAGACCTTGTGTCCAAATGGAGAACCATTTTCACTTATATCATAATATAAGATTTATAAAATATTGAATCATATTAATAAGGTAATTATAGGTGTTTTTCATCTTCCACCTTGTATAGAAAGCATCAGGAATCAATTTTTGAGATCAAAGACAACATTAGGCCTATGGAAATGAGAATCAAGCTCGACAAGATAATTTTGGATGCTCACATATCCCTTGAGGATATGCATGGGATATAATAGGTTTGATGATTTTTATTAAGGTCTTTACCTATGAATTTTTATAATTATTTTGAAAATCCAACATCCAATCTTCATGAACAAACCTTAAGAGTGGAATCAGGCCTAAAACCCTTGTTAAACCCTTACAAGCACCCGATTAGAGAAATGGAGATGGAAATATAATCAAATGGAATATTTTATATATAATAGTGATTTTAAATTTTATAATTCTCTTTTAGGATCCTCCCCACCCTTTTGAGTTTTACAAAATTATATAGACAGGGTACAAATAGGGTACTTTTATCTTTTTTATGTGTTTTACAGGTTCCAAGAGGAGTCTAAAGATGAAACCAAATTTTGGATAAGTATTATTTCTTGGTAAAAATAATAATTTAAATTTAATTATTAATAACAATTCTTATTTTTTTAAATAAATAGTTTCATCTCAGTCAGTCAACACTAGTGTAGTGACCAAGCTAGTGAAAATGGTGGAAAACTTCAAGTGAGCTAATTTTAAGGTGTGCCTAATGTCTATAAGGACATGGAGAGTCTAGAAACATGTAGGGAAGGTTTTAGATGACTAAGAATATAAGTAATTCATGTAGAAGAATTTATTAAATCCTTACCCTTAATTATAATCATAAAAACTATCCTTAATCAGTTTTTTGATGTTCAAATAGGTTCAAATCATAAAGGCAATTTTTTGAGATTAAAAAAGGAATTTTATGCCACTTTTCAAGAGTTTAATTCCTTGAATAGCCACTTGTCTCTTATAACCTTATATGGTTCATCCCAAATACTCTTATCATGAATAATTAAATCCTTTTATCATCCTGACAAGTGTTCTTATGACCTCTCTCTCTCTCTCTCTCTCTCTCTCTCTCTCTCTCTCTCTCTCTCTCTCTCTCTCTCTCTCTCTCTCTCTCTCTCTTCTCTCTCTCTCTCTCTCTCTCTCTCTCTCTCTCTCTCAAGTTATATAATAATTAGCCATTTAAGCCATTATAACATATGTTCCACTTGAGTATGATGAAGCCTTGATAATTTTCATACCATTTGATCATTAAAACTACTAATTTTTACCTCTTCCATAACTATTCATAGTGTGTTTACTTGGATTATTTATTTTTTCTAAGTGATAACTCTTGTTTCCTTAGCATGTTATTTCATTCTCTCACCTATTTACATTTGGAAATCTTCTTCTTGAAGGGAATGTGAAGTGTTATAGGAAATGTCAAGGTTGAGTGATTTATTTTATTCACTAGTTCCATTAAAGGCCTCTTGTCTATTCCTCATATCCTAAACATTCATCCATAACATCATAATTTAATATTGATGTGAGAAGATTCAGATTAGAGAAGTGTATATTTGGTTAGTCTCTTGGTTTCATGTGTAACATGCATTTGATTGGTAGTCATCAATTAATTTGGTGTATCACCTCCCTTAAGATAGTTTACATTTAGTTTTCTCTCTCCCTTTTTTCCCCCAAAATTTTAGGTGTAGTAGTGATCCAAAGTGGTACATTGAGGGAACTAGCCCTATCTAAAGATTCACCTCATTTTTAGACTCACCCATAATCTAGAGGTGTGTCAATTGTGATACTTAGATGAGGAAAGTTGAGAAATATCCTAAAAGGGTTAAAATCCAAGTGACAACAAGCCTCTCAAGAGAAATGAACACATCGACATGTTGTTCTTCATTCATTAAACATTCTTTACAAATTTCATGTCTTGATGATTTGTCTATCTCAAGATCTAAGTCCTCAAAGTTGGACTTGGAAAATAAGATGTTCACAGGGACATTAAGCTAACACTATAATAATTAACCATTTAGATCTAAAAATATTTAAAAGGGCATGCAAATTTCAATTTTCAAGCATCATGAAATATCCATTTAGATTAATATAATCCAAGATCAATGATTGGAATTTAATCATACCAAAGATCCAATGATGAGTAGAAAATCATTTAATGATCTCAGTTGATGTGTTCTTCTCTTGCCCCTTTCTTCTATATCTCCCATTCTTTCCCATTTGGTAAGGTCTCTCAATTTTTATAATAAGAACTATCTCTATCTCTCTCAATTATGTAAGAGCAGAGACTCTCATTTTATAAGGTTATACCTTATCAAATCTTGTATGAAAGACCTCTTGAAGTTAAATAAGACTTTTACCTATCTCTTGCTTTTGGACTATGTTTATTAAGCTTGTGTATGATGGCATTGTGAAGGAGAATATTCCATGCCCATTGTCCATTTTTACCTATTTTAGAGTGTTTTTTAGTTGATTACATGTCTGTATTTGTGTTCTTTCTACCATTAATGTATGTTTGGTGTGAGTCTTAGAATTCCTCCTAGCTCCATTCATTGATTCTTGAATATAGAGTATGAAATACTTATGCAATTAGCTAGATTTTTGAGATTATGTGAGCTAGTATTGTCTTATGCTTCTTCAGTGTTTACTTTATGCATATGAGATTCTAATTTTAATTTGGTGCATAACCTTATTAGATTTATTAGGAACCCTATCTCCCCTTTTGTAACCCTTTTCTCAGTGTAAACATTAGTTAGGTTATCCATCAAGAGGAATCTGGCCTTCTCCATAGCTCCAACCCCCACCATAGGTGATCTACAGCTTAAGGTTGTTTCCATTGTGTATCTTAATTGGAAAGAGCCTAAATAACCCTCTCTAAGGGTGAAAATTGACGATACAATAGTTTCTAGCATGCCTGGTCAAATCCAAATTTGAAGAAAAGATTGATCAAGTTTTATGTTGATTTGATGAATTTTCAACATTATAAATTTACACCAAAAGTATCTAGTAAATTCAAAGGAACAATAACCACTCTGGTGTAGAGCAGTAGCTATGTTTCATGCCAAAGATGACTATAATATTATCTTCTAGAGTTATTCCTTTTAAATTTATTGAGCTACCTCTAAATTCATCAAATAGGTTAATATTTTCTAATACACGCCCATATAAAGGCAAATTTTCTCCTAGATAAAGTCGAAGGTCTACTCCTACTAGAAGATCATTATCAGCTCCTTTTATTACCATGGTAGTTTCTAGAGCTTTTGTGGATTTTAATGGCCAAAGTCCTTTGGCCCTCCCTCAATATGATCCTATTATAGTCGAAGCTCTTCAAAGCATCCCTTATTCTATTGGAGACTAAGCCATCACCCCTTCTAAACACCTCATAGATATAGCCAAATTTTGAAACATTCATGATATTAATGAGGAAAATGTAGCAATTAGGTTATTAGACATCTATTTCAAAGGTAAAGCCTTAGAATGGTATAAAAGCCTTGCTACGAATTTCATTTTCATAAGGGACAAATTATGAGAGGATTTTTTTAAGATATTTGAGGATAAATGTGATCATTTGTCACTTGCAGAGCAATTAACTACAATTAAAAGAGCCCCTCATGAATTTATGCAAGACTTCAATACAAGAATTCAAAAAACTTGGGATAGAATCCCAATCTTTGTTAGGCCTACCCATAGCTTTGCCTTCCTATACTATTTGAAATCCATAAGTAGTGACATTATAGTAATTATCTAGTCTATGGGAGGGAACACATTACCAAATGCATATTAGGTGGCAATCAGACAATAAAATTGTTTAGTTGAAGATGCCAAGATTACACCTAGATCACTAATGTCTTTGTCCCTTGAGATTAAAACACCCCCTATTTATATTCCTCCCCTTGATGTCATTCCTTATATGCCTAAAATTTCTACCATACCCTCACCTATGCAAGAAAAGGATTCCACTAGTGGATTTAGTGATTCCCAAGAAAATAAGAAATTTCAAGAGCTTAAGAGCATGTTCCAATCCTTGGTGAATGAAATAGTGAATGTTAAGAGGAAACAAACTTTCAATAGGCCTTACCAAGCCTCATATCAACCTCAAAAACAATCTTATAAATCAAATAGGCCACCCTATAAATAAAAATTCTAAGGCTAAGGCTAAGGCCAAGGTCAAGGCCAAGAGCAAGGGATGCCTAATAATAATAGACAAAGTAACTATAACCCAAATTTTGCAAGTACTTCCAAAAACTTTAAAAATAAAATTTCTCAAGAATATGAGGGTATCATGCCTTGGAATTAGTCTTTCAGTTAATCCATTTCCCAAACACTTACTTCAATCAAGTTTTCAATGATCAATGGCATCAGTATGTTAATTATGGGTACCATCACACTCTTATGGCTCAGAATATAGAGGTGCCCATGATAAAAAAAAATAGAAGAGATTTAACAAGGTCATATCCATGATTAAGGACCAATCCAGTTGGGTGCTACAATGAGAAATTGTGAGAAATAAGAGTGTTATGTACTTAATCATCATGTTATTTATATCCAGGCATACACTCCAGTGGTAGTAAACATAAGGTTCAAGAGAAGGAACATGAATGGCAATTAGGAAGAAGTCAAGGAACCTCCTACCATTAATCCTTCAATAAAAAATCCAAATGGAATTTATATTATTCCAAAGGTTCCCATAGTTCCAAGGAATCAAAATTAGGGGAATGTCCTTGTTCCCCAAAACTCACAAATTCAAGGTGTAGTTGTGGCTCCTAAAGCACACCCAAAGGTTGGTGGTTCACCCATAAACATTATGGAAAAAATGAAAAGGTAAAATGTAAGTGTGCCAATTTGGGATATGCTCTCTATGCTTGGTCAAGTAGACATCCTCCAAGAAGGGTTGTCAAAAATCAATTTTTCTAAGAAGCCACCAAACAAAGAAAATATGGTTCTCACCAATTCAACCAAAGGACCCAGTGAAGGTCAATCAAGTAAGGTGGTCAAACATCCTCCATTCTATATTTTAGCAATCATTTCTAACTCTTTATTGCATAATTACCTTATAGATAATGGGGATAGGACCTCAATAATGCCAAATTAGATAGCAGACTAGCTTGGTCTAAAGTATGATCCATAATATAAAGGAGTGTTGTAACTTGATGGATCTTCCACCAAGGCATCTAGTATCATAAAAGACCTAAAATTGACCCTACATGATTTTCCTAATGTCTTAGTGGTTTAAAATGTGTTTATCCTAGATTTACCTCCTCACTTTTCCCTATGCGTATCTAGGGAATTCATTACAATGATTGTAGGTTATCTTGTAATAGATTGGTCATACATGGTATTCAAAACAAGGTATGGGACCAAATTATCAACAAAAGTTAAACCCAATACATAATTACACATAGAGCCTTATGATTTAGATAACATAAACCTTAACTACACTATCCTATATGAGGATGAACATCTAGCTGGTCAATAAATAAATACCCATCCTAAGGAAGTACTTGATATGTTCCTAGATGAATTGTGGAATGATAATCAATTATCTGACCCCTTGGAAGGTGTTGAGAATAGATACATGGGTGTTTATTACCTACATGAAGAGAATCAACCCTTTCCATCTCTCATTCTACCTCAATAAGTTCCTAGTGGCTTATGAAAATTATTTGTTGATGGTTAGAAGAGAAAACATTAAGTGGGTGCTAGTGAAATTCTATTGTCCCCCTCAAATGAAAAATATTTTTCCTCTTACAGGTTCTAATTAATTTTCCCTTGTAATGTAGAATAGTATGAGGGCCTTATCCATGGCCTTCAATGGGCTAGTAAGAGAGGGATAAAGTAGCTACAAGTTTATGGTGATAGTGAACTAATTTTGCACTAGGTTAGAGGCTATAATGTTACCAAGAGTCCTTCAATGAAGTCCTACAAAAGGATTTTGAGACCTTTAACATATAAGTAGTGCCAAGGAACCAAAATGGACATAATGATAGGTTGGAATCTATGGGTGCTCAATTTGATATCCCTAATAAGTTGAAAAGGACCAAGGTGCAGCCATATGTCAAAGTGGTGGTAAGACCATATGTACCAGACAATGAAGCCTATTGTAAGGTCTTTGAAAATGATAAATAAATTACTTTTTTATTATAGTAGGAAGAAAAATTATCTTCAATGAACCAAAAAAAAATTCAACATCAATATGAAGATCAAATAGTTCAATTGAGAGCCAATAATCTTCCTAAAGGGCTTGTCACCCTTGAAGGTCTTTTTCATGAGGGAGATCATATGAGAAAATAGAAGGTAGTAATATTAATAAGTAAAGAGAACTATGAACAAGTCTTTATCCTCAAAGATAATCTTTTCAAACTTGGAAAGGTAAGCACTAAGGCTGAAAGGCATGCTTTCATACAACTTTGTAAAGAATATGCAGACATATTTTCTTGGAAATATAGTGACATGAGAGGCTTTGATCCCAAGTTGGCCCAACATACTATAGAAGTAGAGGCTAATGATAAGCCTGTTAGCCAAAAAATTGAAGAGCTTATGAGGAAAGAATTAACCAAATTGATTGAATACAAGATCATCTTTCCCATTAAACACTCCTCATGGGTAGCCAATTTGGTACTTATGAGTAAGAGTGGGGAAATAAGGTTGTGTGTTGATTTTAGGGATATTAATAGGGTTTCTTTGAAAGATCACTATCATTTTCCATCCATGGAGCAACTTATTCATATAGTTACTGGTTCAGAATGATACTCCCTTTTGGATGGGTATTCAGGTTACAACCAAGTACTAGTGAGAGAATAAGATCAATATAAGACTACCTTCACCACCAAATGGGGCACATATGCTTACCAAAATATGCCTTTTTGGTTTTCAAACGTAGGGGAAACTTTCTAGAGAGCCATAGGCATGGCTTTTCAAGGGTTGTTGAATCAAATGGTACTAGTCTAATTATATGACATCATACTTTTCTCTAAGAAGGCTAGTGAACACTTAGATCATCTAAGGTTGATCTTTGAGAGATGCATAGTGTATGGGATCTCTTTAAATCCCCAAAAATGTGTGTTTATTATCCATGAAGGCAAACTTTTGGTTCATATTGTCTCAAAGGAAGGACCATCTATTAAGCCTAATAGAGTAAGTGTTATCTTATCACTATCCCTACCCATGCACAAGAAAGGAATCCATAGATTCATTAGGAAAATAAACTTTGTGAGAAGGTTTATACCTAGTTTTACAAACCTAGTCAAACCCATCATGACCATGCTGAAGAAGATCCAAGTGATTGCTTGCTCAAACTAAGGTAAAACAACATTTGATGCCATTAATCAAGCCATTGCCTAATCACCCTCGCTCATGAATCTTGATTTCTCAAAGGACTTCATATTGTACACTTTTTCCAATATTGACAACATATCAACTAGGATGATATAAAATAATGGTGAATGACTCAAGAAACCAATTTCCTTTTTCTAGTCAAGGACTAGAAGGATATGAGGTAATGTATACTTCATATAAAATCAAGTTATTTCAGCTTTGAGGAGCCTAAAAAAGTTTAGGCTAATGCTTTCCAATATCAAGGTTCTTCTTATTGTTTCTCATCCTAGAGTTAGGGACTTCATCCTTAACAAATACTTGAATGAAAAGAGAGCTAGATAGATTACCAAGGCCATGGAGTATGATGCGGAGACCAAAGTCACCAAAATGGTAAGAGGCAAAGGTTTGTGTGAGCATATTGTATATGATCTTCAAGAGGACAAAAAAACTATTCTGGTAACACAAGATAAATCACAAATAAATGTACCTCCACTTCATAATAGATGGATCCAAGATATGACTCATTTATTGATGATAAGAGAATTTCCCCAAGGTTTAGACAAAGTAAAAACAAAGTATTTTAGTATCTAATCCATAAGTTATGCATTAATTGATGGTGTTATTTTCATAAGGGACCTCAATGGGGTACTTCAAAGGTGCATTGATGATAACCAAGTGACAACACTCTCAAAGAACTTTCATGATGGACCTATAGGAGGCCATTTTTATCAAAAAACAACAACAACAACAACAACAAAAGTAATGAGAGTTTGTTATTACTATCCCAACCTGTTTAAGTATGTCTATGCATGGGTCAAGAAATGCCAAAAGTGTGCTCTATTTATAGGAAAGAAGAGGTTGGTAGCTCTTCAACTCAACCAAATACAAGTAGTGTAACCCTTCATAAAATGGGGGTTAGACTTCATAGGAATGATAAATCCACCTTTAAGTGCAGGGAATAAATGGGTACTCACTACAACTGACTACTTCACCAAGTGGGTGGAAGCAATTTCCTTGAATAAAGCCAATGAAACAATAATATTGGACATCCATGATAGCTTAGTGACTAGGTTTGGTGTCCTAGCTACTAAAATATCAGATAATGTCTTAGCATTTATAGGCATGAGAACAAGTGAATGGGCACTCAAAATGGGAATCTACCTCAACACATCTTCCAACTATTATTCCCAAGGCAAAGGGCTGGTAAAGTCCATAAATAATAACTTGATAAGGATTATCAATAGTACCATGGAAGAGAATCAAAGAGTTTGGCATACAAAGCTAAGGATAACCTTATGGGTTGATAGATTGAGTCCTAAAGATGTCATTGGAAATTATCCATATGTCCTTGTATTTGGAAGGGAAACCAAATTGTCTATTTCTCTTTAACTTCCTACATTGGATTTATCTCATTGAATTGAGTTTATGGAGAGTGAGCCTATGAATGTGAGGATGATAGAACTCATGGATCTTGAAGAAACTAGGAACCTTATAATGAAGACATTGGAGTCACAGTAAGCTCATGTCAAACATGCCTTTGACAGGGGAGCTAAAATAAAGGATTTCAAGGAATGGGATCTAGTCCTCAAATGGGACTCAAATAAGGCCAAACTAGGAAACCATACCAAGTTTGATATCTTGTGGAGTGGTCTTTATTTAATCTATGGATGCAAGCAACATAACTCTTTTTAGCTTTCCCAACTAGATAAAGAGGTATTACCCATCCTAATTAATGGCATTAATTCAAAGATTTTATATTAGAAGATTTTTCATCTATTATATTATATTTTAACATACTAGAGTAGTTTTTCATGCTATCCTCCAAGTTATTTGAGCACATTTCCTTTAATATGTGTGTTTCCCTTTTAATAAGTGCATGTGTCATAGTTGCTTGTTTTTCTATTTTATTCCTTTTACTTCAAAGGAAAGTTTTAGAAAGGGTCAACCTTATATCAATATTAGATTAGTTTTAGTTGGAATAAATATTTAGACTCAATTCCCAATGGATTAGTATAAGGCTTCTAATCTCTTTTATAATAGGCATGGAACCCCAGGATATCATCAGAAATGTTGGCCAATTTTAGCCTACATATGGAAATTTGCCTAGATGGTTCAGTTTTTAGAGTTCTTGGTATGGAGTGATCAACTAATAAAAGTTATATATGGAATGAGTGGACCTAAAGTGATTGAATAAGATCACATATTGCTTGCAAAGCTTTTGAAACACTTTAAGCAAGCTTAAAGTACAATTTGTTGATCCTTGGGAAATAAACTTTAAAACAGGTCTAAGATTGCAAAGTGAAATAGGTTCTCATGGTGTTTCACAAATTCAAGGACAAGAATTAGGTTTCACAAAGTCTTAGAATTTTATTGAATCCTTCTAAAGAGACAACATTTCAAGCTCAATCCTAGAAGAACTAGACCAGAACAAGAACATCATGTAGAAATGGATACATCAACTTGATTATGCATTTAATAAATGAATTTTGGAAATCCTTTCAAGAAAAATTACCACATGGAAATTGTGTTCTTCATTCCTTAAACATTATTTACAAATTTCATGTCTTGATGATTTGTCTATCTCAATATCTAAGTCCTCAAAGTTGGACTTGTAGAATGAGATGTTCATGGGGAAGTCAAGCTAAAGCTATGACAATTAACCATTTAGATTTAAAAATAATTAAATAGGAATTCAAACATCAAATTTAAGATTTATTAAATATACCTTTGGATTCAAATAATCCAAGATCAATAGTTGGTTTTCAATCATACGAAATATCTAATGGTGAGCGGTAACCTGATAGTGTCAGTGGGTCTCAAAGATCTACTAGAGTGAACTTGATCATGAACCCAAGATCAATGGTGAGCATCAATTTAAATGGTTGGAATTAATGTGAATTTGACATGTGGAAAGATATTAGTGATAGAGATCCAATGGTTCATGGTGACTAACAAGGTTAGTGGGTCTACATAGATCGATGGTGTGCGATCACTTATATGAAGTAGACCTAATGATGAGCAATGGGTCAAAAAGTTAGCAAATATCAAAGATAAATGTGTGGGTGATAAGTATCCTAATCACATTTAACTAACATATAATATATGGCTAGTGTTTATTCATTAAGGAATCAAATCTAATGGTGCTCAATTAAGATGATCGATGGTCAAAATTAAAGGTCAAAAGATAGGGACTACAAAAAGAACAAATGTGACCTATGTCAAACCAAATAAATGTTTAAAAGAATATATCTCCACTGGCACTCAATCGAGAATCCTTAAGAATAATACATAGTTATATGGTTAGGGGTTGTCAACAGTAAAGTTTTTAAGCCATTTAATCTCAGTATAGACCTCTGGTTGAAGATGTAAAACATACAGGGTCCATTTTCTAGGGTTACAATATTGTTTTCTGACTATGATCATTTCTCTTTAAAGAATGTTTGTGTAGATAATGATTCCTCAATTTCCACAAGGTTCAGAGGTAGAATACGTGTATTTAGACCTAATAAAAATAAAAAATAAATATATGCAGCCTATAGACTTTTCATAGACATGATAGCTATAGAAAAATGAATAAATGAAGTTGGTTTTCAATCTATAGTAGATTTATATTCAATTTGGGGTAGGTGTAGATATAGATAAGATATATAATAATGTCTCATCATCCAATATGGTCATAGCTCTGACAAACAGATACCCAAAGCAAACATATCATGACTCTACCAGGTTCAAGGTATGAGGACATTATCCTTATGATGCAAGAAAGTGGGAGATGGGATTGAAGTCCAAGGAGAAAATTTAGGAATTAGTAATTAGAGCATTTGATGTTATTCAAAGCTTAATGATTTGCCTTCATGGTTAGGATCATGACTCAACACCTTTAGAAAAATCTTGTCCTCTAGTGTGTTACTCAATCAATGAAATGATTTGGAGGCTATTGGGACAAATGAATACTATCCTCCTATGATGTATTAGATCTGATTTGATCAAAATATGGTGGGGTCATTCATCAAAGAGTAGTATCTCATTTAATGATCTCGGTTGATGTGCTACTCTCTCATCCCTCCCTCCTATATCTCCAATTTTTCCCATTTGGTAAATTTTTTCATCAAATTGTGTACCCTAGGATACTTTATGAGGTTCCTATAATTTGATGCAACATGGAATCATCTCTCAAGTTGTGGGTAAAATTATAAGAGAGATGAATTTCTAGATTATGATGGCTAGCTCCCTAGATATTATTTGATGTGATTATGTTACTAAAACTACCTGTTATTATTGAAAATAGAAAGATAAATACATAAATAAAACTTAAACTAAGAGGTGATACACCAAGATTTGTTGCCATTCATACACTTGGGATCTACATAATGAACAAAGACAACCAAACTAGCCTCAACACCATTAATGGAGCTCCCTAGAATTAGTGTCTATCATGAAGGCAAATAAAAATGCAAAAAATGAAGGAAAATGAAGGGAAGGTCAGATATGACACTACCAAACTCATACACACTTCAAGATTCTATTACAGTAGCATATAATTCATGAAACCTATTAGGAGAGAAGTCATTTACAACAACACATTCTAGGATTACATGAAAACAAGATGAACTCAATCTATACTTGACTTTCAAGATGGATAACTTCAACACAAAGTGTCAATGGAATTAAAGTATAACCATCATTCTTCTCATTATCTTAAGTATAAATCAAGGTACAATTTTGGTAGGGCTTCCACCATGCCAACAGTTGGAATCCCTTTACAAAGCCAACATGGCTTGCATTTATAGAACTTAGAAGAAGAGAGAAGTTGAAGAGTCACAAAGACAAGTGTCCAAAGGTGAGGATTAGTTACCAAACATAGAAATGAAGTGGAAAAGGAGCTATGAAACTAGTTGTGAACATGTGTCCATCCCAAACTAAGTTCCTTCCTCACATGTCGCGTTGAAACTCCTCAATCATTCTTCTTAGGAAAATTGCCTTCATCATGGACTTGAAACTCCTTATTAACAATTTGAAAGAGAAAATAATTTGATCATGATATCTCTTGGATAGTTATATATGCATCCTATAGATACATGGAAATCATCAATCCCACTCTTAGGTGTCAAAAGACCTCTTTGTCTTGTTAGGCCTAATTTGGCCAAAATGGATAAAAATTGGATTTAGCTCAAGTTGTGAAATATTTCTTCATGGAAGGCCTAGTTACATCATATTGGATATGAAACAATACATTTGGAACCATTAATCTCTCACTAAGACACCATTTTTCTTATAGAGCCTTCACTAGGACTACTCCTCTTTGTAGCCCTATTTTAATATAGGTCCACTTGTGTAGGATAATTTATGAACTTTCAAGACTAATTGAGACCATGATTTAGTACCCTTTTCCCTCTTTTTTCTTGTTTCTAAGTTTAATGGTGCTACACTAAAGGCAAGTGTGTGTTTTTGGTCAATTAGTCCTCCTAATGAGGCCTGATTAGGCCTTTTTACCCTAGAGGAAAAAAATGCTCATTTTGTGTTCCCACACATGTTAAATAATAAATTAGAATTTTATTCACTTTTTTCATCTCGTTATCATCCCTCATGTTGAATTTGAGCTCTTGATCATCTATATGGACCCCTGTTCTAGCATTAAATGCTCTTTCTTAGCCTATTTCGTACAACCTATACTTGGATTTACAGACCAGTGGCATGGGATGAACCTTTTGGGAGTTCTAAAATTCATCCTAATGAGATTAAAGATTTAAACATCCATTTGAGTGCTTTTTTTGGCCTTTCTCATCAGGTTCAAATCAAGCTTCTTGGAGGGTTTTGGAGTGACTAACCCTCCTAGCATTTGTTCATGAAAGATACACACTAGAGATTATTCAAAATTACACTAATTTATCCTTAGGGACATCCTTAAACTTCCTTGAATGGCTCAAGGTCCCATGAAAAACTTTATGGAAGTTCCAAGCACTTGAAGTTGACACTTTAGCTCTATTTTTTGCTTCCTTATAGGGTTTCAATGCTTCCTATACCAAAATTGGAGACTTAATTTCCAAACCAAGGGTTTTAAAACCTCTTTATACACCCTAAAAACTTATTTAAATCATTATAATTGCTTGACAAAATCTTTAAATGGAAATTGACCTTTGTTTGGCATTAGGACTAGACCTTACCAATAGGTCTGCCCTCATCTTTGAGCTCCATTTGACCCTAAAATGGTTATATTTTAAATATTATGGATTAAAAATACCAAACATACCTTTTTAAACATTAATTTTCTAAGTTTAAATTATATATTAGGTTTAAAATGTACATGACCTCCAATTTGGCTTCTAACCGTAAGGCTTTCCTTCAGACTTGACTGTAACCCTTTTTGTGTAGGGTGCTTTGTTTTCTATCAAGACTTATATAAAGTTTTTTTTATATTCCTCCATGTTCCACTCATCTATTAAAACCTTATGGTCTAATACAATTGTTATTTATTTCACCATTCTTCACTTTTCCTGAAAACTGCTATTCTTGTGCATGAAGAGATTGCCCCTTGTTAGGGTATGGAGCTAAAAGCTTCACCAAATGAGTGAGTTGCAGAGTTGCAGGCATTACACAGTCACCGGCATCAGTCAAGAGCGACTGACGTCGATCAGAAGAAGACCAGGATCAGCTGACGTCGGTCAGGTGCAAGCAGGCAGGAACCGATGTCGGTTACCTGTGGTGTCCAAAAAGCTATTTCTGTGGATAGAACAAATTATTTGCATGCTAGGATTAAGTGTTAGTTGTAAGTCCGCATTTCTATTTTGAGTAGAACTATAATTAGAGCTCTTGTTTAGGAGGTGCATCTATCAGTTGTAAGTGCATGCTCATGAATCTCTATAGTTATATAATAGAGATAGATCTTCATAGTTCATAAGGAAAATACTGTATAGTAAGAGACACTACTGTAGAAGTAGAATACAAATTGTATATGTGAATCAATCCAGATTGTGGAGTTGATTGTAATTGAGAGAGAGGACTCTTGAGGGAAAGAGATCTAAGAAGAGATCTGTAAATATGAGAGAGGTGTGGAAGAAAAGAAGTTTCTTCAATTGTAATTCCTTCTATAAAGAGTTGAATACAAGTTTTCAGGGTGGTTTCTTATATCTCTTGTTTCTTGTTAATTCTGATTCTAGTTACTTATCTATCTGATTTAATTCCGTGTTTATTGCTATCATATCGTAATCATATTGTTGATTGATCCCCAACAAGTGGTATCAGAGCATTGGTTTCAAGTTCTAAAGCTTGATCTCTAACAAGTGATATCAGAGCTTTGGTTCACTAACAGGTGGTTTAGATCTATGTAGTGTGTATTGATTACAGGTTACTCACAGAGGTTTCTGTTTGAGTGGGAAAAGCAATGGCAGAAGAAAGTAAACTTAGAATGGAGAAGTTTAATGGCAAGAGCTATCAATTATGGAGAATGCAGATAGAAGATTATTTGTATCAAAAAGATTTATACTTACCGTTAGGAGGGATTGCAAATCAGCCCAAAGACATGGATGATGAAGAATGGGAAGTTCTTGATAGAAAGGCTCTTGGATCAATAAGATTGAGTCTAGCACCTACTGTGATATCTAATTTATCACAAGCAAAGTCTACGGTAGAGTTAATGACTAATTTAGCAAATTTATATGAAAAACCCTCAGCTTCAAATAAGGTATATCTTATGAAGCAGTTATTTAATTTGCAGATGCAGGAAGGTAGTTCTGTATCTAATCATTTAAATGATTTCCATGGAATTGTGAATCAATTAAATTCAGTCAAAATAGTATTTGATGATGAAATTAAATCTCTATTAATCTTATGTTCGTTACCTGAAAGCTGGCATAGCTTGGTAATGGCAGTTAGTAATACTGCTTCTACTTCAAATATTTTAAAAGTAGATGATGTGGTTAGTGTAATCTTGAATGAATAAATTCACAGGAAAAGCACAGAAGAGACATCATGGAACACTTTAAGTTTTGAGAGCAGGGGAAGACAAAAAGAGAAGAGCAAGAATGGGAGATCAAGATCTAAGTCAAAGATGAGAGGAAGATCCAAATCTAGAAATGGCAGGAAGCCACAATGCTGGAATTGTGGAAAGATAGGGCACATAAGCAAAGATTGCTAGTCAAAGCCTAAAGAGGATAAACAGAATGATGATAAATAAGAAGAAAAAGTGGTAGGTATTGTTGCACAAGATGCTCTTATATTCTCTTTGCATAATAATATAAAATCTTGGGTTTTAGATTCTGGTGCATCTTTCCATGCAACCCCCAATAGAGAATATTTCAGTGACTATGTCCATGGAGATTTTGGAATAGTTTACTTAGGGGATGATGAGCCTTGTAAAATTACTGGCAAAGGTAAAGTGTAGCTGAAAATGTAGAATGGCAACACATGGGTGTTGAAAGACGTCATGCATGTTCCCAGCTTGAAGAGAAATTTGATTTATGTAGGAAAGTTAGGGGATGAGGGTTGCACAGTAACTCTCACAACTGAATCTTGGTAGGTTTCCAAGGGTGCACTTGTATTGGCCAGAGGTAAGAGAATAGGTACTCTCTATTTATGTAATTGTATTACTGATAATTATCCTTCTATATTATCTACTTCAGATGTAGATGCAAAGTTGTGGCATCAAAGGCTTGGCCACATGAGTGAGAAGGGAATGACAATTCTTAAGTCAAAAGGTATGTTTCCAGATTTGAAAAGCATAGATCTAGATTTCTGTGAAGACTGTATTTTTGGAAAACATAAGAGAGTAAGTTTTCTCAAGACTGGGTCAACAAAGAAGAAGCACAAATTGCAGCTTGTTCACATAGACGTGTGGGGACCAGCCCAAGTTGATTTCATTGGAGGATCACATTACTATGTTTCCTTCGCATATGATGCTACAAGAAAGGTATGGATCTATTGTATTAAGAAAAAATTTGATGTTTTTGACACGTTTAAGATTTGGAAAGCTATGGTTGAGAATGAAACAGGCAAGAGATTGAAGTGCCTGAGATCTGACAATGGTGGTGAGTTCTGTAACCACAAGTTCAACTGGTATTGTTATATGCATGGGATCCACAGGCAAAGGACTGTTCTAAGAACACCTCAGCAAAATGGAGTTGCTGAAAGGATTAATAGAACAATCATGGAGCGTACAAGGTGTATGAGATTGCATGCTGGATTGCCCTTAGAGTTTTGGGTAGAAGCCGTGGATACTGTAGTGTACCTGATTAACAAAGGACCCTCTACAGCGCTGGATGGTGGAATTCTAGAAGAGGCATGGACAGGTAAAAAGGTAGATCTATCATTTCTCAAAGTTTTTGGTTGTGAAGCCTTTGTGTACGTTGATAAGGAAAATAGAAAGAAGCTGGATGCTAAGTCTATGAGGTGCACATTTATTGGCTATGGCTCTGATGAGTTCGGATTTAGGTTTTGGAATATAAGAACTAACAAGATAATTAGGAGCCGTGATGTTGTTTTCAATGAAAAAGTGATGTACAGTGATCAGCTCAAGAAGCTCGATCAACCTGAGTAGAGCAATGGAGAATTGGACGAGGTGAAGGTCCAAAACGAGCTCATGGGAAAGAAAAGTCAGAGAAAGGAAAACAAAAAGACCGACATCGGTCAGGTAGGAACCGACGTCGGCCATATAGGGACCGATGTCAGTCATATAGGAACCGATGTCAACCAGGCAGGAACTGACGTCGGTCAGGTAGAATCGACAATAGTCAGTTACAGGCCTGGAAGTGACCGAGGTCGGTCACTGTCAGAGTATTTGGGTGGACAGCATGTTGTGGATGAGTTTCAAATGCTCAACAGGAGGTCAGATAGAGTAAGTAAACCTCCAATTCGATATTCCCCTTCATTATTCTATTTATTGCTTACTGATGGTGGAGAACTAGAGAGTTTTGATGAAGCAATACAGGTGGATTCTAAGAGTCAGTGGGAGCTAGGCATGAATGAGGAAATTGATTCCTTGAAAGAGAACCAAACATGGGATTTGGTTGAATTATCAGCAGGAAAGAAGACACTGAAGAACAGATGGATCTACAAATTGAAGGAAGGTGAGAATGGACAGATGAGATATAAGGCCAGGTTGGTAGTGAAAGGATTTGCATAGAAACCAGGTATTGACTTTGGTGAGATTTTTTCTCCTGTTGTTAAAATGACTTCTATACAGACTGTACTATCTTTAGTTGCTATTGAGGATTTGCATCTTGAGCAACTTGATGTTAAGACAACGTTTCTTCATGGAGATTTGGATGAAGAAATATATATGGATCAGCCGGAAGGATATGAGGTCAAAGGTAAGGAGAAACTAGTGTACAGATTGAAGAAAAGCTTGCATGGCCTCAAGCAAGCTCCAAGACAATGGTATCTGAGATTTGACAAGTTTATGACTGAGCATGGCTATAGTAGATGTCAATCTGACCATTGTGTGTATTTTAAGAGATTTGATAATGGTAGATATATTATTCTGTTGTTGTATGTAGATGATATGCTAGTTGTAGGATCACACATGCAGGATATCTCTGAGCTTAAGGTGAAATTAGCTCACACATTTGCCATGAAGGATTTGGGAGCAACAAATAAAATCCTTGGCATGAATATTAAGAGAGACAAGAAAAATCACAGGTTGATTTTGTCTCAAGAGGATTATGTGAACA
Organism: Torreya grandis; assembly: GCA_037957365.1. Taxonomy (NCBI): domain Eukaryota; kingdom Viridiplantae; phylum Streptophyta; class Pinopsida; order Cupressales; family Taxaceae; genus Torreya; species Torreya grandis. The sequence continues at coordinate 957,278 of JARHVA010004281.1, read as the reverse complement.
AGGTGTTGAAACGGTTCAATATGCAGGATGCAAAACTGATAAGCACACCTATGGCTGGACACTTCAAGTTGAGTAAAGAACAGTGTCCTAATTCACATGATGAGGTAGAGTACATGAGAAAAGTTCCATATGCTTCTGCAATAGGAATTTTAATGTATGCAATGGCTTGTACTAGGCCTGATATTGCCCAAGCAGTGGGAGTTGTAAGTATATGGCCAATCTAGGAAATGAACACTGGAAAGTAGTTCAGTGGATCCTTAGATATCTGAAAGGAACCAGCAGTAAGCATTTGTGCTATGGAGGTTCAAATACTTCTCTACATGGGTATGTAGATTCAGATATGGTAGGTGATTTGGATGGCAGGAGAAGCACCACAGGATATGTTTTCACTGTAGGTGGAACGGTGGTTAGCTGGATATCAAAGTTACGAAAGGTTGTTGCCTTGTCAACTACAGAAGTAGAATATATTGTAGTCATAGAGGCTAGCAAAGAGATGATATGGATGACATGGTTCATGGAAGAGCTTGGAAAGGAGTGAGAGAGTTGCAGACTATACAGTGATAGTCAGAGTGTAATTCATTTGGCTAAGAATTCAGCCTTTCATTCAAGAACAAAGCATATACAGCTTAGGTACCACTTCATTAAACAGGTATTGGAGGATGGTGAGTTGAAGATGGAGAAGATCCATACAGATAAGAATCCTGCAGATATGTTAACCAAGCCAGTTACAAAGGAGAAGTTGAATCTTCATTCAAATTTTGTTGGTCTTCATGATTGAGTTGAAGATGGAGGAGCTAGAACATGTTGTTGTATAGGTACTAGTGCAGCTGTTTATCTCCAAGTGGGAGATTGTTAGGGTATAGAGCTAAAAGCTTCACCAAATTAGTGAGTTATAGAGTTGCAGGCATTACACAGTCACCGACGTCGGTCAGGAGCGACTGACATCGGCCAGAAGCAGACCAAGATCGGCCGACGTCAGTCAGGTGCAAGCAGGCAGGAACCGATGTCGATTACCTGTGGCATCCAGAAAGCTATTTCCATGGATAGAACATATTGTTTGCATGCTAGGATTAAGTGTTAGTTGTAAGTCCATGTTTCTATTTTGAGTAGAATTGTAATTAGAGCCCTTGTTTAGGAGGTGCATCTATCAGTTGTAAGTGCATGCTCATGAATCTCTATAGTTATATAATAGAGATAGATCTTCATAGTTCATAAGGACAATACTGTATAGTAAGAGACACTACTATAGAAGTAGAATACAAATTGTATATGTGAATCAACCCAGATTTTGGAGTTGATTGTAATTGAGAGAGAGGACTCTTGAGGGAAAGAGATCTAAGAAGAGATCTGTACATCTGAGAGAGGTGTGGAAGTAAAAGAAGTTTCTTCAATTGTAATTCCTTCTGTAAAGAGTTGAATACAAGTTTTCATGGTGGTTTCTTGTATCTCTTGTTTCTTGTTAATTCTGATTCTAGTTACTTATCTATCTGATTTAATTCCGTGTTTATTGCTGTCATATTGTAATCATATTGTTGATTGATCCCCAACACCCCTGATCTAAGACAAAATAGAGAGTATTAGGCCTATTTGTTTAGGAAAAGTGAGTGTTTTAAAATATTAAAAAGTTCATAATTATCAACCTTACTTAATGGTTTTGTTTTATTCCATGGTTAGGGGGTCTAACCATCTCAATCTTCTCAAAAAAGGGGCAAAAAACCTTATTTTTTGCATGCTTGTTCAAACCTCCTTATGAATGCTCCTTCCACACTTATTTTATGCATAAAAGTTTTTCATGCATGTTACTCACCATTATTTAATGGTTTTTGATCCTAGGTATCCACCCAAAATATCTCTCCCAAGTATAATCCCATATTCACCTCTTCAACCAAGGGTTTCCTTACCCTGCCTATATGGACTGAGTCTATTTTGATTTTGGGAAAAGGGCCTTGGATATATTGAGGATGTATTTGACATGTTATTTTATTCATTTTATAATTATTAATCCATATCAAACTATTTTAAACTCCCTCTTCCTTCCTTGGGCACCAAACTCGCACCATGTTCCTCTCAATCTTATGACCATGTCTGATTATGACAGTGAATAGGGTATCTCCTTTTAGGATTTGGAGATTATGGTGAAGGTGTAATAACTTATATATTCCTCTGACTCACCTTCTTTCCAATTTTTACTCATTTCAAAACCTATCATTTTGGGCCTTTACGGCTTCCAATTGTTCACTATCCTCTTGGATTGAGACAATCATAGGTCTCTGCCTGTAGGTGTTTTTTAGATCAAGATAAACTTGTTCATGGTGAAATTTATGGCATGGAGGTATTTATTTTAATTAAAAACATAAAATTTCCTAGTCTCATTCATTGTCATGCTTATCTCACAAACTTTGAATTTTCTACCTGTAGGTGATTCCTCACAGTCCTATGTATAGATAGAGAAACATGTATTGGGTTTTAAGACATTGGATTTCTCCTTATCTCATGCCCCCTTAGCTTGCAATAATAATTTGAGACATTATAAAAATTAAAATTTATATCATATCCAAATATGATCAAAATGGGATGGAAAGTCAACTTTTGATAAATATCTTGTAGATAACACTACCTTGCTTTAGTGATTTTAATCCATTTTTAGGCTTTACAAAATTCAATATCCATTCATCCTTTGCTTCTCAAAATATTTATAGGAATTATCCTATATGAGGACTATAGGATTAAATATTTAAATTTCCTTAGGTAACTTAAGTTTACAAAACCTTATGGGCCTCAATTTGGTCATTTTGGAGTAAAAGGGCCTGATCACAGTCCAACTTCCCATTTGATGTTTTGACACCTTTATTGTCAAACTAAAATGATAAATAGGTATGTATAGGCCTTCCCATAGTAAGGACCCTAAAATTTTATTGACCAACTATTTTAACACCTATATAAGGCATGTTTGCATATTATGACACCAGTTATATATATGATCATTCCTTTTACATGGGCATAATTGAGACCATTCTCTAAACATGCAAGTTTGTAGTGCCTACGTGCCTCCATCCAACATTTTAATGCACAATAATATTCATAAGAGGTTAATTACCATGTAAAACCTTAAAAATTACATTTTTGATGTTAGCATGCTCCTGTAGGTGGAGTTTTTTATTGTGATATACAAGGAAATCATGAAATGATAAGAAACATGCAAGGAATGCTTTCAAAACACCGCAAGAGAAATTTTAAGAACTTGAATACCAAATATACACTAGGATAATTATTAAAAAAACATAAAAACATCATATCCAATGTGAAGGAAATATTTTCAAAGCAACTGAGATGGTTGTGAATGCAAAGTAGACATTTTGCAAGCCTAGAAGAGGCTTTCTCAAACAATTGAACTCTCAGAAATAATAAGAATCATTGAAATATATTTAAAATCATGTAGATACACTTGAAACACATTAATTCATCAATCCAAAACAAGAAACTCTTAGAGAAGCTCAAACAATGACCCCCTCATAGTTGAACATGTATAAAAAACTGCCTAGAATCAAACTGATTGTTCATAAATGAGGATGAACCAAATATAAATTTATTGTTATGAAAATTAATTTTAATGATATTATTATCCATCCCCAAAATCATTCCTCAAAATTCCACCTGTATGGCCCACGTCAAGTGCATGAAGTTGCTCTTTCTTGGCTTGCCAAGTGAAAATGGAGGAAAACAAGTTGCAAATGAATTTTTTTGCATTATTATTGAAAAATATTCATTGAAATTGATGATGGGAGGTGAAGAGTTACTATACCCAAGTTTTTAGTTGATGATGGACTTGATAATTCCATACAAGTGCCCAAAATCTCTTATGTTTGAGGGAAAACTACCATTTATAACTATCCCTTGACTGATTGTGACATTATTTTACCTTATCCAAGTTCATATCCACCTTTATGGCATATTTTTTAACTCCCATCATATGTACAAGTGAATTAATGAGCTAGAAATGTGACCAAATGATCCTTTTTGCACATAAGACCTATCAAATGGTTAATTTATGACTTGAAGATAGATTGAAACCTATCATAGAAATTTTTTGGGACATATAAAAATAAATTGAACCTTTGACTAAGTTTGACCATGGTTGACAATAGTTGACTTTTGTTGACTAGGCCAGTACCAGGAGAATGGACTTCAACAAGGACTAGGGGGAAGGACAAGTGGACATATAGGACTATAGGAAACCCCATAGGACATATGAAACTTTCCTAAAAAGTTTATAATTATAGGGGTTGACCTGAATTTTGCTTGGGGTAAAATTTGGTCAACATTCTTGGTGATTCCCAGGGGTGGTATGCTTGTTATGCATAAGACTAGTTGCCTAACACCTATATTAGGCACATAGTCATGCATATGGACACTCTAACTAATTTGATAGGGTATTTGACTCAAGGAAAATAAGTTTTTTGACCCACAAACAAAAAATCAAAGACACACACATAACAAGAAAGCAAATAAACAACTTGTGCTTTAAGAGCACGTAGGGAACACAACAACAAACTGAAACAAATAAACTAGACACACACTATCCTGAAAGAATTTCTCCCTCTTGGATCAAAGAGAAAATATGAAATTGTTCTTGCCTCAAAAAATTAATGGATACATGTGACATGTTTCCATTTTAATATTGGCATGGGATAATTCATCTTTCTCATGGTGTTGGTCAATCTTCTTGGCATGGATTTCAATGTAGTTGAGACAAATTCAAACAAATCACCTATAAAGATGAATTATTATTGCATTTAAACTACCTTAGATTCTTCATAAGAATCCTTAGCTGCTACATGATCTAATGGTACCTCATCAAACCATGTTTATTAGCTCCCCATGATGTCTTGAGAATAGACAAGTGGTTTGTCAATTGCAATTTCTTCAATCTCATCAAGGAGCTTAGTGTAATCTTCCCAATCTTGATCATTATTCATATGGTCCACTCCAATTCTATCCCCATCCTTATTATGAGCAGATGTAACTTCATTTGAGTCTTCTTTTTCTTAGTTCAAGAAGGGTGAGTTATGCTTGATATCCCTAAGTGGAGTTCCAATGATAAATTATTCTTCATCATTACTTATGTCATCCTCTTGCTCTGTTGTAAACTAAATTTGTTTCTCCTTTGATTCTTCCCTTAAAAGAGTTTCTTCTTCAAGAAGAGATGGGGTGAAAGGGTGGAAAATGGATGAATGAGCTGAGGAAATAATGTAAGGTGTAGTGAGAGGCTCATGAATGGATATGGAAGAAAGATAAAGCTCTTAAAATGAATCTTGGATAACAACAAGGATTTTGTGGGTTGAGGGTACATCACTTTATTCAATAGCTACCTCATGATTTTCATCATCTTCTTGGACTTCACTCCTTATTTCCCTAAGACTTCATAGTTTGGTCCCAAGTTGGAAGTTTGGAACTATTAGGCTATTTTGAGGATTGAATAGGTTCTTCTTTAAGGGGAGGAATGGTGTAAGAGAGATATATAGGTATATGGGTTGGGGATAGAGTGTGATGTTCATGGATGGGAATGGAGATGGGTGAAAATTATTGAATGGGATATTGAGGGAGAGGTAAGATAGGATGAGCAATAGGAATGGGATATTCTTCATACAAGATTTCATCATGCTCTTTATATTATTGAGGCTCTTCATAGCTTTTTGGAGATTCTTTTATAGTTACAACTTGTTCCATAGCCTCTTGATTTTCCCATCTCTCTAACCTATCAATCCACCATTTAAAAGCCTCTCTTGCCATGGAAAATCCTTCATTAATGACATATTTATTTTCTTCCTCAACATACCCCCACATGTCCATTAAAAATCTAACTGAGACTCTTAACCAGTCCACAATACCACCAAGATTTTAATCACAACAGTTATCGAGAACACTCATATGCTTTTCCAATTTTAGAAAATTTGGCATAACTACTCACACATTTTGAGAATGAGAGGTGTAGTAAGCTTCTACAAAGTGACTGGGATGTTTAATTTCTTTCAGAAAGGTATTTAAAGCTTCATATTTTGCCTCCCAACAAATGGTGTTGATTGACTCCTCATGACAATGCTGAGGTGAATATGGGTCATATGGCTGGTCAATAATAGCACACTCATTTATAAAGGGACTAGGTTGACCATAGGACTTCTATGACTCATAGGGAGGATGGTATTCTTGATAGGACTATTGACAAGGATAGAAAGGGTCATAAAAAGGTTGATAGGGAGGTGTATGGTAAGGATTATCCTCATAGCAATCCATATCAACTTCATAAGTCACATGAAAAAACAAGAATTGATTAAAATTTATAGCAATAGATACCTGGGCTACTTACTACTAGAAATTCATTTGGAGTCACCATTAGTGATTGCTTGGATGCTTCCAAAAGATAATAAGAGAGAAGACACACCAATAATATTCCCATTATTTAGACCCTATTCCACTAGGTGTGCCAAAAATATTGTCATCAAATTATGCACCCTAGGATACTCTATGAGTTTCCTATATTTTGATGCAACACAGAATCATCTCTCAAGTTGTGGGTGAACCTATAAGAGAGATGAATATCTAGATTATGAGGGCTAGCTCCCTAGATATGACTTTATGTGCTTATGTTACTAAAGATACCTATTATGGTTGAAAAGGGAAATAAAAATACATAAATCAAACATAAAATAGGAGTTTATACACCAAGAATTATTTCCATTTATATACTTGGGATTTGCATAATGAAATAAGACAGCCAAACTAGCCTCAACACCATTAATGGAGCTCCATAGCATTAGTGTTTCTCATGAAGGCAAATAAAAACTCAAAAAATGAAGGCATGTGAATGGAAGGTTGGATATGACACTAAAAAACTCGTGCACACTTCAATATTCTATTGTAGTAGCATACACTTCATGAAACTTATTAGGTGAGACATCATTTGTAGCAAAACATTCTAAGATTGCATGAAAACAAGATGAACTCAATCTATACTTGAATTTCAAGATGGATCACTTCAACACATAGTAGAAATAAACTTAGATTATAACCAACTTGATTCTCATTAGCTTAAGTACAAATCAAGGTATAATTTTGGTAGGGATTCTGCCATGCCCTTTGCAAAGCAAAAATGGATTGTATTTATAGAACTTAGAAGAAGAGAGAGAGAAGAAATAATTTGAAGAGGCACAAAGACAAGTGTCCAAAGGTGAGGATTAGTTACCAATCATAAAAATTAGGTGAAAAAGGAGTTATGGAACTAATTTATAACATGTGTCCATCCCAAATTCAGCTCCTTCCTCATATGTGGTGTTGAAATACCTCAATCATTCTCCTTTGAAAAATTGCCTTCATCATGGGCTTAAAACTCCTTCTGGACAGGTGGCAAGAGGTAAGAATTTGATCATGATATCTCTTGGAAATTTATATCTACATCCTAAAGACACTTGGCAATCATCTGGGATCATCTCAAATTAGCACATTATTTGCAATCATCAATCCCACTCTTAGTTGTCACAAGACCTCTTTGTCTTACTAGGCCTAATTTGGCCAAAATGGCTAAAATTTGGATTTATCTCAAGTTGTGAAATATTTCTTCATGGAATGGATATTTAAATCATATTTTATTGTAAACAATCAATTTAGAACCATTAAACTCTCACAAAGACTTCATTTTGCTTATAGAGCCTTTAATAGGCCTAGTCCTCTTATAGCCCTATTTTTACACAAGTCCACTTATTTAAGAGAACGTATAGACTTAAAAGACTAAGTGAGACCACTTTTTATTACCTTTTTACCTCATTATGCTCGGTTCCAAGTTTCATGGTGCCGCACTCAGGACAAGTGTGTTTCTTAGATCAATTAGTCCTCCCAATTAGGCCTTTTTAGCATAGAGGATTAAAAATGCTCATTTTTTGCTCCCAAACATGTGAAATGATAAATTATCCTATGATTCATTTTTTTCATCTCCTTATTATCCCTCATGTTTAATTTTAGCTCCTGATCATTGGTATGGACCCCTATTATAACATTAAATGTTCTTTTTTGGCCTATTTTGTACAACCCTGTACTTTTAGTTATGGACCAATGGTATGGGATGAACCTCAAGGGAGTTCTAATAGTAATCATAATGATTTTAAAGCTCTAAAAATCAATTTTATTTATTTTATTAGCCTTTCTCTCTCATCAAGTTCAAATCAGGCTTCTTAAAGGGTTTTGGAGTAACTAACCCTCTTAGCATTTATTCATGCAGGATACACATTGGAGATTACTAAAAATTATAGTGAGGGATTCTAAAGGACCTACTTCAACTTAATTTAATGGATCAAGGTCCCATGCAAAACTTGGTGTAAGTTCCAAGCACTTGAAGTTGACACTCGAGCTCCACCTTTTGCTTCCTTGTAGGGTTTGAGTACTTCCTAAACCAAAAATGGTTTCGTAGAGAATATATTTGAAAAAAGGGTTTTAACACCTATTTATACACTCTAAAAACTTCCTTTAATCATTAAAATTTCTTTCCAAAATATTTAAATGGAAATTGACCTTTGTTTGGCATTAGGACTAGACCTTGCCAATAGGTCTGCCTACATATTTGAGATCCATTTGACCCTCTAATCGTTATATTTGAAATATGATGGATTAAAAACACCAAAAATACCTTTTTAAACTTGAATTTACCAAATGGAAAGCATATATTAGGTTGAAAATGTACATGACCTCCAATTTGGCTTCTAGCCCTACGACTTTCCTTCACACTTGATTGTAACCATTGTTGTGTAGGGTGCCTTGTGTTGGGTGAATATTTTGTCAGTTAGTAGTCTAATTGAGCAAAATAGGTCTTATCATCCATAGCAAAGGAGATTAGTTATCCCAGTGTGCAGGTTTACTACATCAGAGGTGGACAAATCTCTCCTCTCATGAAGGGGAGGTTCCCTATAAATATGCAGGAGCTATATATACTATAAATATATGCAAAAAATAACACTTAGGGGTAGGATACACCATCCATCTCTCTTCTTTTAGAGATGATGTTCATAAATAAAGGAGAAAATCTTGGTGAAAACACTGAAGGCACTTCTCTTCTTTCAAGAATGTTCTTACAGGAAACAGTAGGAGTTATTTCAGGTAGTAAAAGTAACTGGTAACATAGGCATAGTAACCAGCAGGATGAAGTATAACACAATGTCTACACCTCAACTACCCAAAGAGTGAAACACAAAGGATAATGGGGGCACAAAGTCATCCCAGAATCTTTAACACAAAGAAAAGAAAAACACACTTTGAAAACAATTGTGAAAGCACAAAGTCTTCCCACATTTGGATTCATGACACCTTCCTTGTTACTTTCACTAATTCTACTTGCCAAATTAAATAAACAAAAACACATTTAGAATATATACATAAGAATAATCTTCTAAAATGATACAAGCTAAAATAGCAAAAATTCTGCAAACAACTTGCTTTCTCATTCAGATAAAATGAAATGAAATTACAATCTGAGCTCAAAGTCTCAGTATTCTCCTTTCAACTGGGTAGAGTTTCACTCGTATAAAAAAGAAAAGTATCTTTTTTTAATGAGAGAAATTACAATCTTATAGTAACCACACAAGGATTGGCACTTTTTCCCATGGGATGGCCCATGCTATAGTCAACATCTTTAATGCACCTTGAGTTCTGTCCAAAGGGACCATGCTGAGAATAGTGCACTACCATAACTATGGTGTGTCCCTTCATCTAATATGTCTCTTCCTTGGTATGGAATGTCTGGTCATTTTCTTGATGTCTGTGCAACTATCCAATTTGTCTTTACTTCATGGAAGAAAAATAGGTCACGTACTTGATTTGGTGCACTCAAAAGTCTACTTGGTCCACTATTTCACCTACTGGAAAGAACTCTTTTGAAGATATTTTTTGTCCTTTGCATTAATCTTCTCTTCCCTATAGCAATTTGAGTCTTCGGGCTCTCTTTTAAGTCAGTCGCTTGGTTCTTCCTTTAAATTTTGTGCTTTATTTGAATTTCCATGGATATTTCCTTACTTTAAATTTGACACATGTGGGGCCGTCAATGGTCGCTAGCCACTTGAACCATGTTGAACCTTGAACCTTTGAATCCATTGAAAGTACATTGGTTCATTAGTTCATCAGTTCATTCTGTCTCTTTTGTTCCATCGCTTCTTGGTTCAATCACTTTCCTGCTCCTTGGTTGAACCATCCGTTGAACCACCTGTTTGGTGCTTCTTTCCTTGACTGAGGCCACCTTTGAACCTTTGAACCATTGAAATTTGAACTCTTTCGGTTCAAAGTTAAATCGATTCATTGGTTCATCCTTTTTCCCATTCAATCATTTCTTCTTTTATCTTTCTAAGTTCTAGTTGAACCTTTAAACCTATGAACTCGTTGAACCTTTTGGTTCAATGGTTCAATGGTTTAATTGGTTCATTCAGTTCATTCTTTGAAGCCCTTTTTGTCTAAGTCTTTGAAGGTTCCTTTCTACGTCTTTGTTTAGCCTTTGGAACATCCCAAAAGGAAGGTGTCCCTTCGAGCTTTTAAAATGGTCCTTTCTCTATCGTCAAGCACCCCCTGCAAGGGTACCTACCCTCCATGATTTTTTAGGTGGCCTTTAGGATTTTACTTCCCCAGTGGGTTCTTGCTTCTTTGGCAGGATTTTGGCTTTTGGGATTTTCCTTCAGACAAAAAGTTTGAAGGAATTTTGTCTTAAACATTTTTTTGAGGAAAATCTTCTTGAAAGAATTCTTCCAGCCTCTTTTACTTAGTCATTTTCTCGAGGGATTTCCAACTTTGGTCTGCTTTTGCTCACTGCCCTCCGTAAGGGCACTTGTTCCTTTGGCTTTGGGGCAGCCCCTCGAACCTACCGATTGAACCAACTGATTGAACCAACTTTGGTTCAATGGTTCAATCAATTCATTCTTCATTATTTGGCTGTCTTTTTGATCTTTTAAACCAATTGCATTGAACCAATTGGTCGTTGAACCCATTTGAACCATTGAACCAAAGTGTTTCAAAGTTTAATGGTTTAAGCCTTTGATATTTGAAGCTTGCTGATTGAACTTTTTGATTGAACCAAAGTGCTAAACCAATCCTAGAAATGACCAAGTGTTAGAAACTTGGTCTTTTGATTGAACTTGCTTGCAAAAGCCTTTGAACCTGCTAATTTCAAGCATGTTGAGTCCATATATTTTTAGAAAAGCTTTGAAAAATGAAGAACCTAAATGCTCAAAACAATTTTTGAAAAAAGGAGGGAGGATTTTGGTCTGTTGAACCAAAATAGTTCATAGGTTGTCCCAAAAATGTCACTCATTTTTGGGGACAATAGCTGGCTCCAATTAGGGAACTTCCTTCAGTTGAAAACTTGGAACATCTAAGGAGAGTAGAAACTAGAATCTCCAGTGCCTTGAAGTATGCCATTGGGCTATGGAGTCATGCTACCCAAAAAGAAAGGCTCTAAAAAATGAAAATGAACAACACAAAGTAGAAAACAAAGACTATACAGATATACATATGTACAGGTAAACTTATCTGACAGTTCAGGAATTGAAGTGCTTCAGATGTTGTCCATTGTGAGGCAGAGAAAACATCGTGTTGTCTTGATATATCAACAGGAAGCTATTCTCACCATTTAGCTGATGGATAATAAATGGACCTCTCTAAAGAGAATCAAACTTTCCATGCATACCCTTTGGTTCTCTCCTTTTGTCCCATAACAGGACTTGATCTCCAATCTAGAAATCATAGTTTTTTGCTTTCTGGTCGAAGAGCTTCTTCACTATACTTTTATGGGCAGCGATTCAGTCTACCACCATAGTTCTCTACTCATCTAGCTCAGTCAGGCACATTATCCTCTTGTCAAGGGCACTTTCATATGTTTGATCCTTAATTGCCTTAGCCAATTTCAATGCTGGCAATTCCAAGGTGATTGGTATCTCAACATTGATACCATAGAGAAGTTGGAAAGGAGACATACCAATTGCTCTCTTTGGTGTAATTGTGTCTACCCATAGAACATCAACCAATGGTTTATGCCATGTCCTTTGGTTATCATCCACCAGCTTCTTGATGATAGTCACCAGGGTCTTATTGTTTGATTCAGCTTGTCCATTCCCTTATGGAAAGTAATCAGAAGAGTGGGAGAGTGTAATCCCATAGTAGAAACAGAACTGAGTAATCTCCTGGGAAGTGAAACAAACTACATTATTAGTGACAATCTTGGTTGGGGCTCCAAACTTGGAAATGATATTCTCCTTGAGGAAATTGCATACTACTTCTGAAGTAGCATGCTTGGTTGGAATTGCTTCCACCCACTTGGTGATGTAATCTATTTTTGTGAGGACATAATCATGTCCAACAATTGAAGATAGGTTTACAGCTCTAATAAAATCAATTTCCTATTGTTGGAATGGCTCCTCTATGACCACTAGCTTGAGAGATAAGGTAGCTAACTTGGGTCTCCCAACAAAATGTTGGCATAGTTCACATTAACTTACCCACTTATATGTGTCTTAAAAGAGAGTTGGCCAATAATACCTAGCTCATAGAATTTTATGGGCAGTTACAGGAGTAGAGAAATGTCCTCCATAGGCCAAATTGTGGAAGGACCTCAGAAGTTAGCTTTGTTGTTCCTTGTCCATGCAGTGAAGGAACACTCCATCAAGGCTCTTCTTGTACAGGCTGTTGTCCCAAAGGACAAAATTTGTAGCTTTCAGCTTGATAGTTCTCCTTTCTTTATAAGATAAGTGAGCAAGACACTAAAATAAGTAAGGAAATGAGCAATACCTAAATACCACTCATTTGTGGTGGAGACAAAGAGAATAGTTGGCATGTCTTCCACCTCTACTTCTTCATGCCTTGCTTCTTCTAGTCTGTTGTCAGTAATCAATTGGCATAGGCCCTTTCCCCATACTAGCTTTGATGGCTTGATGACCAGATCAAACTCTTGGATCTTTGAAATCTAATTTCCGTTTTTGGTTCCAAACTCCTGCTGAGTTAATATGGATTTGACCATGGTATCAGGAACCATAGAAGTAACTCATGAATTAAGGATGTAGATATAGAAATGCTTCAATGCCTTGACCACTGCATAAACATGCTTCTCCATGTTTGAATACTTCAGCTCATGAGCTTTGAGGGGACAACTCATGAAGGAAATGGGAGATTCCACCCCTTCTTCATTTTGTTGAACCAGGATGGATGAAAGTGTGTTTTCAGAAGCATAACTATACATGAAGAAATCCTTCGTATAATCTAGACAAACTAGAAATAGGGCATGGGCAATGGCATTCTTGATATCCTCAAATGATGACTTGCCTTCTTCAGTCTACCTAAAGGTGGCCTTATTCTTCATCATGTTTACAATGTGCCTGGTCTTCTCAGTAAACTCAGGGATGAACCTCCATAAGAAATTCACCTTTCCAAAGAAAGAGTGAATAACAGCCTTACTCATGGGCAAGGTAAGCTCTTGGATAGACATGACTCTGCCTGAGTCAATCTTTATGCCTCCTTTAGACACAATGTGTCTAATAAGTTTCCCCTCTATTACTCTAAAAATTGACTTCTTAGTATTTAAGGAAATGCCATTCTCTAAAACTTGTTGCAAGTGGCGTATATGATTTGGGCGATGCTTAGAAAAGACATTCAAGTCATCAAGATAAACTATGATGAACTTACCCATTTCATCTTTGAAGGCAAGGTCCATTACTCTTTGGAAAGTGGCACCAGCATTTATCAAGCCAAAAAACATCCTTCTATATGAAAAACGTGCCCCAAATTGTGGTGAAAGTAGTCTTATGCTGGTCTTCCTCAATAACTTTAACCTGATTATATCCTGAGAAGACATCTAGCATTGATAACATCTCTGAACCTGTCACTATTTGAAGCACTTGATCAATGATTGGTAAAGGATAGTTATCCTTTAAGGATGACTGATTTAAGTTTTTAAAATCCACACAGAGGTGAATTTCACCATTCTTCTTCCTTACAAGCACAATATTTGAAATCCATGTGGAATGATGGATTGGGAAGATTATCCTGGCATTTAGCATTTTTTGTATCTCAGACAAAATGGTACCTGATATTTTAAGATTATACTACCTAGAATTTTGCCTATAGGGTGCCGACTTAGCGTTGAGAGGAATGTCATGTCAAATTTTATCAGGCCTAAGTGACTTCAAGTCATCATAGGAGTATGCTAAGACATCCATGTACTGACAGAGTAGAGTAGTGAACTTGAATTTCTCCTCAAGAGTGCAGCATTTCCCAATGTTCACCATCTTGAGATCATCTTGGGTGCCTAGATTTACTCGATCAAACTCCTGGGAGGAGCTTGAATTTGTTTGCTACTGTTTGACGAATCTGTCATGTTTGTCAAACAATTTTTCAAGGGAAACCAGGCCTTCGGGAATCTTATTCCCTTTAAGTTGTAGGAACTCCTCACCTGCATCTGTATTTGATTTAGGAGTTGGTTCACACTTCTGAAGTCCATTACCTTCAAAATGTAACTATTCAAAGCTATCCTTTTGCTCCAAGAAGGCAATGATTTGATTATCATTGTTGAACACTTGCCAATGACTAGCATTATCAGGTACACTTGGTCGAAAGACCAAATTGATAGTGTACCTATCTCCTTTGAAGTTTGAGTGGGGGACCAAAAGAGTAACTGAGACAGCCAGTGCATCAGCACAGTCATTGAATTCTCTAAGAATGGTAGAGATGTTGAAAGCATCAAAACTTTTGATTTGGTCTCAGACTAGATTGCGGTAGTGACGCAATCTTTCATTCTTGGTTTGGTACAAGTTTCTCACCTGACAAACCACTAGTTCAACATCTCCTTTGGCATGAAGGATCTTGATGCCTTTGTCTCGATCAACCCTTAATCCCAGCAACATAGATTCATATTCAGCTGTGTTATTCATGTTGCTAAACTACAACTTGTAGGATGAAGGAAAAATATCTTCTTGAGGAGATATCAACACAACTCCTGCTCCTAAACTAGTGGAGGAGTAGCTGCCATCAAATTCAATAATCCATACCTCATTTGTTACTAATTTTTCTTTGGGTTCCTCTTCATCTGAAGGGGGAGATTCTTACACACTTGCATTACACTCAGCCAATTCTTTTGCTATTCTAGCTTAACTAATTTTAAGGTTGTCACCTTCAAGAGTTTCAATAGGCATTTCATGGAATTCATTCATGGATAAAAAGTAGTTACCCGTGTCTAAAGACTCAAATATAATTTGAGCTTCAGGTGCTGAGGTCTTGGTAACCATGTATTTTGCTTCCTTTTCAGGGAGTAGCCTCTTCATAACACCTTTGACTAGAATCCTCACCTCAGATAAGTCCATGCTCAATTCACCACCAACATTCTTGTAAAAAAATTTCCCTAGAATGATGCCATAGGATGCAGGGACATCAGCCACCAAGATATTCATCTTGATCCTCTTGTCTGGAAATGTTGTAAATGCAAATTTGGCATCCTTGATCTATCCTAGCATTGGTACTTGCTTTTTTTCTATGGAGAAGCATCTACCAAAGTTTTTGGTTAGTGTAAGGCCAAGGGATTCAGCCACTTTGGTAGGCATAACATTATTTGAGGCTCTAGAATCAATGATGTAATTATTTAGCTGATGTCCATTTATCAACAATGAGACATATAAAGGTTCAATCCTACCAGGAGTAGCAGGGGGAGCAATGACAAGGTTGTTCCCGATGGTTGCATTCTTGGGGGAATCACGAGTCATCTTGGGAATTGCTTGTCCTATAGGAGCATTTTGGTTCTTCACACACTAAACCAATTTATCTAATTGCTCAGGATGGGACTACAGAAATTCAAATTTAGACATTTGAATTTTGGTTTTCTTTATATGGTCAATTATGTCAAATGCCTGGAATGAGCCAGGAGCAGAGGATGGGAATTCATCCTTTTGATTTTTGGAAGGGGGAGGACTAGACTATGAATTTGAAGTAGAAGGCATAGGGGAATTTGAGGTACTTACCTTTCTTGCAATCATCGGGTCCTTTGGTTGGAAAGAAAGAGTGGATCTCTGCTTAGCAATTAAAACTACTGGTTGAGGTTGCTCCTCTGCTTTCTCCTTATCAACTTGTTGAGTTACTTGATTCTTGGATCGAGTGAATACAACATATGACCCCTCAACTGCATTACCTTCACTTCTAGGTTCATCTTGTAAATTTAGGAAACCAATGTTAGAGTCACCAGTTAATTCTTCTTCGTCCTCAGTGAAGAGATTAGCATCATCTTCAAGATTCAACTCAGGATGGAATGAGAAATCCGATTCAGCATCAAGATATCTAACTACTGAGTTAGTTGGAAGTGCTTTGAGGGTGAGGTTCCTCTATGGAGGAAGGCAATTTAGCTATCCTTGATTCTTGGCAGCATTGCCTTGATATGGCTGATTCTGAAATGTCCTCATTGGCATATCTCTGTATGTAGGAGTGGATGACATCCCTTGTGCCATTTGCTTTTTGAGAGCTAGTACTTCATTTGCTAGCTTTTGTACCATTGGGTCAGTGGTGACTGTAGGTGAGTATTTAGAAGATGAAGAGGATTTACCTTTATTAGGGTCTCTCCTTATCTTTCCTACCAAGATAAGGTCATCTTCTACCTCAGTAGCCAAGTCCTGAGCAGTAGCAAGGTCTATGTGTCTAGCTCGTCTCAGCAAGAAACTCACTTTAGGAAGCTATTAGTTGATGAAGAAACACTTGAGATTCTGAGGTGTCAGCTGGGTGACCATGGGAATCCTATGCCTTAGCTTGTCTAACCTGGTAATGAAGTCCCTCATAGGTTCATGGGGATCCTTCTTCATCTATGTGAGTTGGGCTAGCAAGGCATGCACATCTTCTAAAGGTTTGAACTTGGCTTCAAATTTATCTTTGAGTGTGTCCCAGTTAGTCACTGATCTAGCTTGAAGATGGTAGAACTAGTCTGCAGTAGTACCTTGTAGTGTCTCTATGAATAGCCTAACTTCTATGTCTTCAAATTCCACCCCTATTATGCCATAGGCTATGCTAAAAGTTGTAATTTGTTCATCAAGATGAACTTTCCCATCACCAAAGAATTTAGGGAAATGCTTCCTTGAACTATGTGGAAGCTCATGTAGAGGTGGAGTTAAATTTAGTGGACCAAAAGAGTTACCCCAAGGGCCTTGAGCTGTGATTTGATTATGTAAAAGTGGGATCACAAATCTGGGTGGAGAATGGATAGTCAAATCTCTGTTAGTAGTAGAAAAAGAAGCTCTGCCTTGTGTTGGTGGCCTGGTAGGGCTAGGAGGAAGACTCATAGTTCGTTGAAGGTGAGGTTGTGGAGGAAACAACTCAAAATTACCTTGGGATTTTTGGCTTCTGGTATAACGTGGGGTTTCCAGATTGCAGAACAAAAATGGAAAAGAGCAAGATCTGCTTCAGCTTGAAGATTGAGACTTCAAACTGCACTCTTTTCCCCAGTGGAGTCACCAAAAAGATTGTTGGGTGAATATTTTGTCAGTCATCAATCTGATTGAGAAAAATAGGTCTTATCATCTACAAAAAAGGAGATTAGTCAGCTTAGTGTGTAGGTTTACTACATCAGAGGTGGACAAATCTCTCCTCTCATCATGGGGAGGTTCCCTATAAATACGTAGGAGCTATATATACTATAAATATATGTATAAAATAACACTCAAGGGTAGGATACACCATCCATCTCTCTTATTTCAGAGATGATGTTCACAAACAAAAGAGAAAATCTTGGTGAAAACACTGAAGGCACTTCTCTTCTTTTAGAAGTGTTCTTGTAGGAAACAATATGAGTTATTTTAGGTAGTAAAAGTAACTAGTAACATAGGCACAGTAACCAGCAAGATGAAGTATAACACAAAGTCTACACCTCAATTTCCCAAAGAGTGAAACACAAAGGATAATGGGGGCACAAAGTCATCCCAAAATCCTTAACACAAAAATAAAAGAGAAACACACACTGAAAATAATTGTGAATGCACAAAGTCTTCCCACAGTTGGATTCAAGACACCTTCCTTGTTACTTTCACTAATTCTCCTTTCCAAATTAAATAAACAAGAACACATTCAAAAGATAGACATAAGAATAATCTTCTAAAATGATACAAGCCAAAATAGCACAATGTCTGCAAACAACTTGCTTTCTCATTCAGATAAAATTAAATGAAATTACAATCTGAGCTCAAAGTCTCAGTATTCTCCTTTCAACTGGGTAGAGTTTCACTCCTGTAAAAATGAAAAGTCTCTTTTTTTAATGAGATAAATTACAATCTTATAGCAACCATGCAAGGATTGGCACTTTTTCCCATGGGACGGCCCATGCTGCAGTCAACATCTTCAATGCACCTTCAGTTCTGTCTAGAGGGACCATGTTGAGAACAGTGCACTACCATAACTATGGCATGTCCCTTCATCTAATATGTTTCTTCCTTGGTATGGACTATCTGGTACTTTTCCTGATGTCTACACAGCTATCTAATTTGTCTTTACTTCATGGAAGAAAAATAGGTCACGTCCTTGATTTGGTGCACTCAAAAGTCTACTTGATCTACTATTTCACCTACTAGAAATAACTCTTTTGAAGATATTTTTTGTCCTTTGCATTAATCTTCTCTTCCCTGTATCAATTTGAGTCTTCAGGCTCTCTTTTCAGTCAGTCGCTTGGTTCTTCCTTTAAATTATGTGCCTAATTTGAATTTCCATGAATATTTCCTTACTTTAAATTTGACACCTATGGGGCCGTAATTGGTCGCTAGCCACTTGAATGATGTTGAACATTGAACCTTTGAACCCATTGAAAGTACATTGGTTTTTTGGTTCATTGGTTCATTCTGTCTCTTTTATTCCATCGCTTCCTAGTTCAATCACTTTCCTGCTCCTTGGTTGAACCATCCGTTGAACCACCTGTTTGTTACTTCTTTCCTTGACTGAGGCTGCCTTTGAACCTTTAAACCTATGAACCATTAAAATTTGAACTCTTTCGGTTCAAAGTTCAATCGGTTCATTGGTTCATCCTTTGTCCCATTCAATCATTGCTTCTTTTATCTTTCTAAGCTCTGGTTGAACCTTTGAACCTGTGAACTCATTGAACCTTTTGGTTCAATGGTTTAATCGGTTCATTCAGTTCATTCTTTGAAGCCCTTTTTATCTAAGTCTTTGAAGGTTCTTATTTGCATCTTTATTCAGCCTTTGGAACGTCCCAAAGGGAAGGTGTCCCTTCAGGGTTTTAAAATGGTCCTTTCTCTATTGTCAAGCAACCCCTGCAAGGGTACCTACCCTTTGGGATTTTTTGGGCAGCCTTCAGGCTTTTACTTCCACGGCAGGTTCTTTCTTCTTCGACAGGCTTTTGGCTTTCAGGCTTTTCCTTTGGAAAAAAAGTCTGAAGGAATTTTGTCTTAAAATTTTTTTTGAGGAAAATCTTCCCGAAAGAATTCTTCCAGCCTCTTTTACTTAGTCATTTTCCCAAGGTATTTCCAACGTTTGTCTGATTTTGCTCACTACCCTCCAGAAGGGAACTTATTCATTTGGCTTTGGGGTAGCCCCTTGAAACTATACAATTAACCAACTTTGGTTCAACAATTCAATGGTTCAATCAGTTCATTCTTCATTATTTGGCTAAGTCTTTTGATCTTTTGAGCCAAGTGTGTTGAACCAATTGGTCGTTGAACCCATTTGAACCATTGAACCAAAGTGGTTCAAAGTTCAATAGTTCAAGCCTTTGTTCTTTGAAGCTTGTTGATTAAACACTTTTGATTGAACCGAGGCGCTGAACCAATCCTGGAAATGACCAAGTGTTACAAACTTGTTCTTTTGATTGAACTCACCTGAAGAAGCCTTTGAACCTACTGAACCTGCTAATTTCAAGCATGTTGAGTCTATATTTTTTGGAAAAGCTTTGAAAAATGAAGAACCTGAATGCTCAAAATAATTTTTGAAAAGGGGAGGGAGGATTTTGGTCTGTTGAACCAAAATAGTTCATAGGTTGTCCCAAAAATGTCACTCATTTTTGGGGACAACACCTTGTTTCATCTCAAGAATAATATAAAGGTTTATTAGGTTCAACCATTTATTCCCTAGCTATTAAAACCTTATGAACTCATCCAATTACTCTATGGTTCACCATTCTTCACTTTCCCCCAAAACTACCATTCTTGTGCATGAAGAGACTGCCCCTACTCTGAGACAAAACAAAGAGTATTAGGACTATTTTTTTGGGAAAAGTGAGTATTTTAAAATCTTAAAAATTTATTAATGAAAAAATTTACATAATTTTTTTTTAATTCTATGGTTATGGGGTCTAACCATCACAATCTTCTCAAAAAAGGGGCAAAAGACCTTTTTTTTGCATGCTTGTTCAAACCTCCTTATGAATTATCCTTCCACACTTATTTGATGCATAAAAATTGTTCATGAATTTTACTCACCCTTATTTCATGATTTTTTAATCTAGGTATCCACCCAAAATCTCTCTCCCAAGTATAATCCCATATTCACTTCTTAAACCAAGGGTTTCCTTACCCTGCCCATATGGACTAAGTCTATTTTGCTTATGGGAAAAAGGCCTTGGATAGATTGAGGATGCATTGGAAATGTTATTTTATTAATTTTATCATTATTAATCCATATCAAACTATTTAAAACTCCCTCTTCCTTCCTTGGGCATCAAACTCTCACCATGTTCCTCTCAAGCTTATGACCCTGTCTGACTGTGACAGTGAATAAGGTATCTCCTTTTAGGTGCTTTTTTTTGGAGATTACGACCAAGGTTTCAAAAAATTCTATATTAGTTTTTACTCACCTTCATTCAAATTTTAACTCATTTCCAAACCTATAATTTTGGCCGTTTAGGGCTTCCAATTGTTCACTATCCTCTTGGACTGAGACAGTCCTAGGTCTTTGCCTGTAGGTGTTTTATAGATCAAGATAAACTTGTTCATGGTGACATTGATGCCATGGACGTATTTGTTTTCATTAAAAACATAAAATTTCCTCATCTCATTCATGGTCATTCCAATCTCATAAACTTTGACTTTTCTACATATAGGTGATTCCTCACAGTCCTATGTATGGATAGAGAAACATGTATTGGGTTTTAAGACATTGGATTACTCCTTCTCTCATGCCCCCTTATCTTGCAAGCATAATTTGAGACACTAAAATAATTAAACTTGATATCATATCCTAATATCATAAAAATGGGATGAAAATTCAACTTTTGATAAATATCTTGTAGATAACAATGCCTTGCTTTAGTGGTTTGTATCCATTTTTAGGCTTTGTAAAACAATCTCCATTCATCCTTTACTTCTCAAAATTGGCATAGGCCTCTTCTTATATGATGAAGATAGGACTCAATATTCAACGTTCATTATGTCACTTAAGGTGCATGCTTAAATAGGTCATACAAAACCTTATGGACCTCTGTTTGGTCATTTTGGAGTAAAAGGGCCTGATCATAGTCCAGCTTCCCATTTGATGTTTTTACACCTTTCTTGTCAAAATAAGATGATCAATAGATCTGTCCAGGCCTTCCCATAGTAAGGACACTAGTTGTATATGATCATTTCTATTACACAGGCAGA
Source organism: Torreya grandis (assembly GCA_037957365.1). Lineage (NCBI taxonomy): Eukaryota > Viridiplantae > Streptophyta > Pinopsida > Cupressales > Taxaceae > Torreya > Torreya grandis. The sequence continues at coordinate 935,658 of JARHVA010004281.1, read as the reverse complement.
ATTGAGACCATTCTCTAAACATGCAAGTTTGTAGTGCCTACATGCCTCCATCCAACATTTCAATGCACATTAATAGTCCCAAGTGGTTAAATACCATGTCAAACCTTCAAAATTACATTTATGACATCAACATGCTCCTGTAGGTGGAGTTTTTTTACTGTGATATACAAGGAAATCATGAAACAGCAAGAAACATGCAAGGAATGCTTTCAAAAAACCTCAAGAGAAATTTACAAAACTTGAATGCCCAACATACACTAGGATCATTTACAAAACAAAATCAAAACATCATATCCAATGTGAAGGAAAAAAATTCAAAGAAATTGAGATGACTGTGAATGCAAACTAGACATTCTACAAGCCTAGAAGAGGCTTTCTCAAATAATTGAACTCTCCAAAACAATAATAAGCATGGAAAGATGTTAAAAATCATGTATAAACACATAAAAACATTAATAAATTCATACAAAATAATAAACTTTGAGACAAGCTCAAACAGTGACCCCCTCATGGTTGAACATGCATAAAATATTGTCTGGAATCAAACTAATTTTTCATTAAGGATGATGTACCAAATCTAAAGTTATTTTTATTAAAATTAAGTTAACTCATATTAGGATCCACCCCTAGAAGCATTACTCTCAATTCCACTTGTAAAGCCCATGTCAAGTGCATGAAGTTGCTCATTCTTTGCTTGTCAAGTGAAAATGGAGGAAAACAAGTTGTAGATGAAACATTTTGAATTATTATTTAAAACCATGCATTTAAATTGATTATGGGAGGTTAATAGTTACTCTTTCCACGTTTTTATTTGATGATGGACTTGAGAAGTCCCTACAAGTGCCCAAAAGCTCCTATTTTTAAGGGAAAACTGTCATTTCTTGATCATAACTGATTTATAACTATCCCATTACTTATTATGAAATTTTTTGACCTTATCCACATTAATATACACCTTGATTACATGTTTTTTAACTCTCATCATTTGTACAAGTCAATTAATGAGCTAGAAATGTGGCCAAATGACCCTTTTTGCACATGAGACCTAACAAATGGTTAATTTATGACTTGAAGACACATTTAAACCTATCAAATACCATTATATGAAATTTACATAATAAAAATTATCCTTTGAATAAGTTTGACTATGGTTTACCAATGTTGACTAGGCTAGTACCAAAAGAATGGACTTCAACAAGGACTAGGGGAAGGGCATGTGGACATATAGGACTATAGGAGACCCCATAGGACATATGAAACTTTCCTCAAAAGTTTAAAATAGTAGGGTTTGACCAAAATTTTACTTGGGGTCAAATTTTTTCAATAGTAAACTCTATTAGTTTTTAGAAGAAGAACTCTCTCTCTCTCATTTTTATAAGAGCAGATACTCTCATTTGATAAGGCTAGACCATGTCAAATCTTGTATGAAAGACCTATTGAATCTAATAAATAATTTATTTACCTATATCTTGATTTTGAACTATGTTTAGTCATCTTGTGTATGATGAAATTTTGAAGGATAATCTTCCATTCCCATTGCCCTTCTTACTTACCTGTTTTAGAGTGTTTTCTAGTTGATTACAAGTCTGCATTTATGTTCTTTCTGCCATTAATCTAAGTTTGGTGAGAGTCTTATAAATCCTCCTAGATTCATTCATTACTTCCTAAACCTAGTGTCTGAAATACTTATGTAATCAGCTGGTTTTTTTAGATTTTGTGAGTTATTATTGTCTTATGATTCTTCAATGTTTACTTCATGCATATGAGAGCCTCATTTTAATTTAGTGTATCACCTTGTTAGCTTTATTAGGAACCCTATCTGCCCTTTTATAACTCTTTTCTTAGTGTAAACATTAGTTATGTGATACATCAAGAGGAATTCAGCCTTCTTCGAAGGTCCAAACCCACCATAGGTTACCCACATTATGTAGCTCAATTTTAGAGAGCCTAAATAACCCTCTCCAAGGGTACAAAATGATGATACAATGTTTGTTATGATGAGGTTTGTGCCATGGTAGATTAGTGAGCATGAAAGATTAGATTGATCCCTTATGAAAATATCCTTGATTGTAAACATATCTAATAGACATGGTGGACAAGTATCAACATCATTCAACAATCATCAAAGGATAGATTCTTTCAGATAGATAAGAGCTAAAGTAGTGTGTAGTTATTTAGTTTATGAGAGTTTCTAAAGATGGATGGCCATTAAGTGTTATTGAGAGAAATCATCATCTTAGGGGGAGCATTGTGTTCTTTGTTTAAGTTTAATTGTAAGGATCAAATTATAGTCTATTGGATATGTGATTGTAGAGATGGGTTACAAAGTATTTATATGATGACTTGATCAAACTAGTCATATTCATGATATTTTGTTGCAAATTTTTTGAATAACTCATGGAGATATAAGGATCATGGTTATATAAATCTTATTAGACCCATAGTCCACTTTGTAATTAGTGTCAAATGGGGAGAGAGAATTCAAAAACAAGGAGAGAGAGAGAGAGAGAGAGAGAGAGAGAGAGAGAGAGAGAGAGAGAGAGAGAGAGAGAGAGAGAGAGAGAGAGAGAGAGAGAGTATTTGTAAGAGTGGTTTCCATCAATAACAAGGGGGAAATTGTTGAAGTGTTGTCATTGATGTCAATATATTTTTTTCATTGATATCATCAAAATGTTATGTATGGTCATTGATGTCAAGTTGATTGATTTAAAATATGATGATGTCATGAGGTTATTATTGAAGGATGGCATGAATATATATTTTGAGAAACTGTGGGCATGGTAACTTGGAAGAGTGTAGTGATGAGAAGAAGATAATGAGTGTGGTCATGGTCAATATGAAGATCTACATGCCATTGTTTGATAAATATGACTTGAGAAGATTAGTAATGGTTTGAGTATTTCAAGAGTTATGAATAATTTGTAGAGGTATGATAAGGTGTCTCATGAATGTTTGTGAAGTCAGAAGTGTCGGCTTGAAGGAAAAGCATGAAAAGTGGTTTTGAGGTCTACACCTAAACCTAGTCCTTGAGTTTTACCCTGCCTATTTAGTCATGAGATCAGTTTTCCAAGGCAATATTGAAAATGTGAGTATGGATAAAGGTTTGACATGTTTTGTCAAGTGTGTTCATGATGTATGAGATCATGGTTTGAAGAAGAAAGCGTGAAATATTGTTTTTAGGTCTCTAGTGTATGCAGAGTAAAGGTTTCCAAGCCCAATAAACACTAATTGATGCTTTTTGGAATGTGGTAATATTGAATGGGAAAATTATCTCTTAGGGGAGATGAAAAAGGGTACTATATATGATTTACAATCATTACGAGTTAATTTCATGTGTAGAGCTTTATGAACAAACATTAAGAATGGAAATAGGTCTAAAACCCTCCTAAAACGATCATAATGACCCAGTATGGAATATATTGATGTAAATCACTTATAATGGATTGGATGACCTATTTTTATGATTTGAACATGTAGTGGACTCTCTTAGGTATCTCCATGTGGCATTGGTTTGTCGTGTAAGTGAGCAGACCTACATGAAAGGCCTTGTTTCTGTGAAATTTTATGTGACAAGCAAATTTGTTGAAGTCAAAGTTGCTAAATTAATAGAGGTTGAATATTGAGACTTATATCTTATTTTTCATGGTGTTTTTTGAGTAATTTAAATACCTTAGATGTGCTAAAATGGTCATGCAAGTTGATCTATCACTAAAAGGCCTAATTATGTAGACAATGAGAAAAAACAGGCAAAAGTGAGAATGAGATTAGGGATGTGTTATCATGGATTAGGGATGGATAAAATTTTAATATATTTTATACATGTTAATCTTGGATATATGACTTGAAGGTCAGTGGATATGTTGAAAATATTTCTCATAAGTTAACCTAACTAGTACAAATGAGACAGTGTAGGTGTAAGGTTGTGACATTGGTCTGAAAGACCAATATTGTCACATGAACATATTATATATATATATATATATATATATATATATATATATATATATATAATTATATTATGAGATCATAAAAATGCATTAAAAGTCCCTAAAATGTCTACATAGGTGTTGAAAGTCATTATGACCACGACTATGTTTGAAGGTAAACTGGCAGATCTAAGTAAGCAAGTGGAAATGATGAGTTGGAAGCTTCATGACCTTATATAAAGTATAAAATTAATATTATGTTGTTTTTTTGGACATATATGACCTATACGTGCTCTGTAAAAGGTCTGAGAGTCATTGTAAGAGGTTGAAACATCAAAGCCAAAATGGCTTGTCTGGTTGAGTAAGGATTGTGAGAGAAAAGGTCAATAAATTGGTCTACCAAACCAATAGTTTCCACTAGAAAAATATATATATATTATGATGTTATATATGTCACATAATAAATATTAATTTTCATAATAATTCTTTTAAGTGTCCTTACAAGATCTGAAAACAACAATCATCAGGACCATATTTTTAAAGATTTTGGCAGTTTTATATATGTTAGTGAAATTTGTGTTTCTGAGTCATTATGCCTAGTTTTTAAGTGATTAAATCATGTGATGATGTAATAAATATATAATTGTATCATTTTTATGCATTATTAGTCATGGGAAGTTCTATATCAAGTGTTGGAGGTCCAATTATGCATGACTAGTTTATGAGGTGTATTGGTAGACTTGAATAAGTTGAGTGAAGAGTTGTTCCTAAACCATTATGTCATAAGAAGAGATATAAAAATAAATATGTGATGTTATATATTTTACATGGGATATTATACATGCATTTGGAGTGTTTTAAAGTTCCATTACAATTGATATAAGTCTAATCCATGATGACTATGTTTTGAGGAATTATGGCAGTTCTGGGTAGTCAAGTTGCAGAGATGAGTTATTCATAATTTTTCCTAAGTAAGGTTGTATAATATTTTTTTTATTACCCTATGGTCATTAATATTCTATTCATATTTCAATTGTATCATTTTTTATAAACTTGAGGGTGTGTGAGCTTCTTTTGACAATTTTTTTGAGGTCATAGACCTAAGAAGCAGAAATGATCCTAAGAGTGGTATAAAGGTATGAAATTAATATGAAGTGATGTATAATAATGAAATAAGTAATAAGAGAACCTATAAAATATTTATAAATGGTTCTTGAGTGTTGGATAAGTCCATGTGTACCCATAAAGACCAATCTATAAGGAAGAAGGCAGACCTAATGCAATTAGTCCTAATAATATATAACATGTTGTAATATAGTTATGGATGACCGAATGGATTAGTTGATTCATGTTTGAAATATGTTATAATACATATTTAAAGTTTAATATATGTGTGAAATTATGTTTTTATGACCAACATATGTGATATAAAGTAACTTGTATAAGAGCAAGGTCTAATAGGCCTAATTGTGTGTGAGAAGTGAAGAGACATATGAGAGAAAAAAGGGGAAGATTAGGAAGGATTATGAGGTCTTAAAGACCATAAAAAGAGGGGAGAGATAATTTTATGAAAATATAATAGAGTTATTTCATGTGGATGTCAAGGTTAGTTGAATTAATAAACCTAGTAAGAGGCATGTTGAGAGAGAGAGAGAGAGAGAGAGAGAGAGAGAGAGAGAGAGAGAGAGAGAGAGAGAGAGAGGGAGAGAGGGAGAGAGAGAGAGAGAGAGAGAGAGAGAGAGAGAGAGAGAGAGAGAGAGAGAGAGAGAGAGAGAGAGAGAGAGAGAGAGAGAGAGAGAGAGAGAGAGAGAATAATAAGACCATAATTAGGTGTTGATAAGGGAGCAGGGTTACAGACTGATAGGGTCTAAGTCCTAAGACCTTATTATATAAAATGACCATTTTTAAAACCTAGACGTCGTAATGACAGTCTTCAATAAAATTTCCCTGTCACTTGATACGTTTGAAAAAAAATCCACCTATATTTTACGTTTAAAATGGCTAAAAATGCCTAAACCAGCGTCAAATTTAACCCCTGCTCGGCTCAACAAGTGAGAGGGCTCAACTAACAACATCGATTGCATTAAAGAATTAATTTTTTTATATGTGATATGCCGTGGAAGGGGTACGAGGAGATGTGTTCCATGGATCACGTAGACGTCAAGTGTGAGAGTCGCTGTCACCAATTACGGTGGATAGGTGGATATGTAGGGTAGATTATCGTGGTTGCTAGGGGGATGATCAATTTTTCCAACACTCCATCTGAATCTAGACTATTGGTAACATCTGTTACTCATATGCAATCTTTGAGATGCTTGAAAACATTCTTTAATAATGATTATGTTAATATATTAACAAAAATTGTGTTTTAAGTTTTTAGGATTTAATGTATATTAATCTTATGTTTGTTAAAGAGTTTAGTAGATTAAATCAAGAAAATAATATGCAATAAATATAACTATTGATTTATTATAGAATTAAGGAGTTTTATCTTTTTTAAAAATAGTAATAAATAATACAAATAAAGACTGAGCTGGAAAATATTTCATACAGATGATCTGAATACTAAAAACTAAAATAGAAGCTGGTCTAAGTACCATAAATTGGATACCTATGTTAGAATCTCTCATGGACATTAGTGCCATAATTGGATAGTAGTGTCATTATTGGCAAAATGGTGGTAGTGTCCTGATATTGGTAGTAGTGTCATTTATGTAGGACTATCACGAGCTTTTAAGTGTAGGATCTTTAGGGTCTATTCTTATGTACACAAATTCTAGAACCCTATATTATAGATATAATAATTGATTTATTGTGCAAACAATAATCCTCTATACAATTAGGACATGAAATGAAAAGTATCTTTATTAGTAGGGTAGGCTAGACATCATAACACCCCATTGTGAAGAGATTTGTGTACATACCAATATTTCAAGGAGGCATCAAGTTCAATATAGTTATCTGCACCTAAGTGTTAGTGAAAGTGCAAGTGATACATTATGATAGCTTCCTTGAGTTCCTTGAATGTGTTTGGGACTGAAAATCTAGAAAATTTGAACTTAGGGCCACTGTAGATGGTAGTATACGAAAAGTGGGACACAATAGGGATTGATAACCTTAATTGTTATTAACTTGTTCTATGTTTGAGTGTGTATTTTTTATTTGATTTAAATATAGTGGATAGAGGGCTAAAAGTAATGTATATATAATATTTTATTCTTGCGGATAATAAATGATGTTTAGGCCGACCTTAAGAGGCTTTAGTTTTGAAAAGATATTCATTTGAAAAAAGCTAGGGCAAAAGACAATAGCATCATTTTGAGGACACTAGCATCACATGGTGCTAGTATTCTTATTATTGTGCTAATGTCCAACTGGTAGAACACTAGGCACGAAGGGCTAAGATTGGGAAATGAGGGTCTAGGACTATTTTGAGAATGATTAGGGATGTCTGTGGCCAACACAAAGAATAAATAAAAGTGACAATAGGATCTAGAATAGGTATAGGGCTAAGCTAGCAATAAGTAGTCTCAATTAGTATTATTGGCACTCAAATGCCACTTTTTTTGGTGATTACATTTTTCTTCCTTTTATTCTAGAATTGTAGCAAATAAAAATGACTAAGATAAAATAACGAGAAGCGTACTTGGAGTTACCTAGGGGGTCAAGTGTATGAAGCTGAGTTTGAGTGTGTGAAGTTGGTTATGAGTATTTTATGCATGTTCCAATGCATGTATTGAAAATAAAACATGCATAATTTAGTCCTTACTTAAGAGATATCAAAAATAAAAGACTAAACTGAGTAAAGAAGTGAAACTGAATAAAGACATGGGAAAGAGAAAAAGAACGAATACAAGTCACTGGATACATGAACCAATGGATGAACCTAGTGACAACTTGTGTTTTTATGTGCATATAGTCATAAATTAGTGAATAAATTTGATTGAGATGATATCTTGCTCAATCCTTATGTGTAGGTGGCTAAAGAACTCAATCTAGTTTTGACTCCATCATTGCCTATCACTATTTGGTGGATCATGACCTGTGAAAATCTTGGATTGGATTGATAGTCCATCGAACCCTCTCCTATGGGTGGCTCAAGAACTCAAATAGGCTATGACTTCAACATTGCCAACCCATATGTAGTAGATGCATTTGAAATTGAATTTCATAAAGTACTATAAATGTCTAACTATGTATAACTAACTGTGTATGTCAGCGATGTGGCCACTCAAGTACATTAGGTAGCCCTATGTCACTCAATAATGCCAACAATTGTAGATTAAACAAAACATGAAAGTGGTGTGAAACATACAATATGATATCAGATGTATACAACATAGAGAATGACATGTAATTTGTCATTTCATATAATCAACCGGTGTGTAACTGAGCATATAAAAATAATGTGCCATGCACATGCCTTCAAATCTAATTTCTAAGCATATAGATTCTGGATTGAATTGTAATAAATTGAAAAAGAGTATCTGAAATGAATATGGGAATGGTCATGCCACATATGATGCCCCCAATCTGAGTAAACTAATATTAATCTAAGTTGAACTACTATGAATCTAAGTAAAAACTAAGTATAACTAATAAACATGTAATTGACTCTGTACAAACCTATATTACACCTCTGTTATTCTGACCAATTTGGGTTGTTTTAAATTAAGGCTATTGGGCAATAGTGTCGTTTCTTAGATAATAGCATCATGTGGTGATAGTATCCCCATTTAGTCACTAGTGTCCTTATGTTCTAAATTTTGTATAACTATACGACTTTATTTGTCTATGTTTTTCCACTGTGTTTACCTATATCTGTTTTTCTATAATTGAGCCTATGTGATAAAAAAATGTACTGTGAGTGCAATATAAGAACCTAATTTCAGTGATAAACCCTGTGAATACCCCCTCTTTTGAAGGAAGTTGTTCAACTTGTTACATCCTAATTTCCTCACAAAACAAATTATTTGACTATCCATGAATATTTATAGTTGACACATCTGATTTGATAATATTTTTCACTAAACTTAAATATATGTTGTTATGGGATAGTAAGATATTACTTAGGTAATATGATCACACTGTTATGAGTTAGTTGTAAGTATATGTTTACTTTATGATCATGTTGATTTATCATTTTAACTATATTTTATGATGTATATATATCATAATTGTTATAGTCTAACTACCTATTTTATTGTGAGGTTGATGTAGGTGAACACATCCCTCAAAATGTGATGGAGGTAGAGCATCATCGAAGAGGGTGATGTAAACAGAGACGTCAGAGAATGATAGAGAACTGACAAAAACTCTACACACACTATAATAGTTAACACATTAAAAATGCGTAATAAAATGAATAATCTATTGTGTTTATTTCTACTTCTATTAAATAACTTATTTTTATAGTTTACCAACATAGTTGAATGGTTTTGTAGATTTCATCTAGTGTGTTTTGTGTATAAGCATTAAAACCTTTAGAATGTGATTTGTACAAATTCAAAATTAGTAATTAATGGAATTATTATTAGCTATCATGGCATTGGAGATGCTAATTAAAATTGTTAAATTACACAAAGTAAAAAGAAAATAAATTTTCATAAAAGAAATAAATAGAATAAAAATATAAAAAGATAAAAAAAGAGAGAAGAAACTGATAAAAAGAAATTAAAATAAAAGTGAGAATTTTAAAAGAAAGAAAAGAATGTTAAAAAGGGATAAATCATATCTTTATTTAAAAATAAAACCATAAAGGTCTAAATTTAATAAAAAACGGGGAAAATCCATAAAGTAAATGAAAGAACTATGTTTTTTTTTTTTTTAAATAAAAAGAAGAATCTCTTAAAAGTAGAGACTACGCCTTCTTATTAAGGGGGAATATGGATTATGAAAAGGGGGTAGCACAGGGAGAAAAGCAGTAACGTACAAAACAGAAGGAGAAAGAAAAAAGACGCAGTCAAATCGAAGAAATTTCATATAGGAAAAGTAATTGATTTATGTGTATTTGTTTAATAAATATTTGTGGGTGTTTATCTGTGTGTATAAATATATTACATTTCGGTTTTCAGTGTGAATCGATGCATATGAATTTATTATATTATGATTGTATACATATGAAATTTATAAAACAAAATTTAATGTGGTGGTGCCACTATATGATGAACATGGTAATAAACAAAAATAGTATGACATGGTGTACATATTTTAATGGAGTCATCTTTTCATAATAAATCAAATTATTATAATGTATATTTTTATGGTAACTTGGCTTATATAACATTATAGTAGGTAGTAAATAGACCCACTAGTATGCTATAGTATTTAGGACTATGTACTAAAGGAAAGGGGTACGTAGAGATATATTAACTCTAAGGTACTTAAAAAAATACAATTTATCATTATTCTTTAAGTTTGTCATATACTATAATTACTAAAAATTAGCTAATTAAATTATGTAAAAAAATATTATTATAAAATATTTAATAAACTTAATTATGTACTATTGTTCGATTAATTTTAATGATACTTATAGAAATAAGCAAGTACTTATTTTTGTTTGTCCAGATATAAGTTTGATGAATATAATTTAGTCTCCTTTACTCATATATGAGAGCAACGATTTATTTTAGATTCCAATGACCTCTTTAATCCAGCTCGTATATATAACGATAATAGTATATAAGTTTATAGTTAACAATGAAAAGTTATAACGATTTAAAAAGGAAACCTAGAAAATACTCTTACAATTACTTAAGATATCTAGTGGTGTCAATCTATATACTAGTCAATCTTTATAAAACCTTCATCACCAATATACATAATTTCATTCGGATTAAGCTTAGTTTCATGCCTGGTTAAATGAAAATAATGATTTATATAGTTGGCAACGATCTATTATAATCATATAACCATTTTGACTTGTAGCATACTTGAGTTGTCATGACCTCTCTTCCCACACTATGGACTTGTGCTCGTACTTTAAGTGACTTTGGACTTCGTTTAGTAATTTATGTTAAGATGCATTGATTATATAACTTAACCCTTATGTTGATCTCAAAAGACTATCAGGGCATCGATGGAAAAACACGATAGTCGTTAAAATATTATAATTATTTTCCTTACATAGAAATATGCAATGTGGTCACAAATAATAATTGTGAACGAAAGAAATTTTAATAAAATGAATATTTAATCTTATACTTTGCTTTTATAAAGAATGAATTTAAATATTTGAAAATTCCCAAAAATTACTATTAGAGTTTATTTTTATTTTTTAATTTTAATGTTTACAAATAAATTATATTTTTATTGAATAATTATTAATTTTGTTTCCATAAATAAATATTAATTAATTTTATATCATCATAAATAATTTTTAAGATTATTAATAAATTATATTTTTTTGAAAAACAATTTTTAAAAATATTAATTAATTATATTATTATAAATAATTTAAAACTATTAATTAACTAAATTAAATTTAGCCTAACTTAAACTACCTACCACCCTACGCATCAATCCATGCTTGAAAATTTGACCCACTCCACCTCTCTAAGTTCTATGCTCCACCTCCCAAGTCATCGCTCAATTAAATTATGTTTGGCCATGCAAAGAGAGAGTTACTGCCACTTCACTTGCCACGTAGTAATAGTTAGAAACCATTAACTAAGGAAAGAATACTTGAGAGAGTCAACGCTAAGGGAGGGGGGGCGAGAGGAATATTTGCATGAAAAAAGAAAAGAGTTTATAAATAGAGATCTGGGCAAAAGTGAGGAGAGAAGTGAAAGGAGGAAGGGGAGAAAGCAAGCAAGGAGGATATAAATGCTATATAAAAAAAGAGAGGGAAGTTAACGCTAGGAGGGGGAGATCAAGACCACAGGGGCAGCGAATCACCCAATGCCATTAGCGTTGTTTCCATAGCAAGTTCCATTCCGTTCCTTAACTCAGCCAAGATCAACACTTCGACCATTCATTTTCATAGCTGTCTCAATTCGAGCAGATCCACAATCCATTTCAGTCAAGGATTTCAATGCATAAGGTAAGTATTTTAGTTTATTTAAAATTATAAGTTAAATATTTTGTTTTATTAAAATTGTAAATAAATATTATATTTTATTTAAATTAGAAGTAAACAGTTTATTTTGTTTAAATGATAATATAGTTATATTATTTTATTTAAAATTGTAAAATAAATATTTTATTTTATTGAAATCTGAAGGTAAATGTATTTTTTAAACTATAAGGCAGATATTTTATTTTATTTAAAATTGTAAAATAAATATTTTATTTAAATTATAAAGTAAATATTTTAGTTAGTTTATAAGAGAAATATTTTATTTCATTTAAATTGTAAGATAGATATAATATTTTATTTAAATCAAAAGGAAAATATGATGTAATTATTTTTAGAAGACTAAAATAGAATGTTTTTTAAAGTATTATTAGGAACAAAATGATACCACTACTTCTTGTTAGGGAAAGTAAATGATTTTTATAACATTAAATAAATGAGTTCTAGTTTCTATATATTTAGTTATAAATCTATGAAATACATTTGATTTAGTTTATAAAGTTACATACGATTGCGAGAATATCGATTTAGTTACTTGAAATTTCTATAAAGCAACTTAAGTTGTCATAAACAATATTTCGAGCAGACCCTTAACTTGAATTTTTTGAGATTTGATGATGAATTTGATTTTCATTAAGATTAGTATGAAAATAAATATCCTTCATTTTAAGGTTGAACCCTCAAATTTCAGAACCCTCTTTTCCAACGTATAAAGAATTTACTTAAATTCATGTTTAAAATAGCATTATTAAAACTTCATGTGTATAAGTTATTTTGTAGAAAGGTTTACCTAAGTAGACTAAAGATGTAATTATTCAAAATAAATAAGGTTAAAAATCGACGTGATGACTAAACTAGGAGATTTTTGTTTTCTACTTTCCTACCAAGAATTTCGATTTTTTAAGTATTAATGCATTAACTTATTTCAAGTATTCTTTACTTTTCAAATATCAAACTTAGAGCAAGATTTTAAGGTTAGACAAAACTATATAATGTTTGGTACAAGTGGTGCCTCTGGCAAACGTTTATAGATAATCCATCGTGCTTAAGATAATGTATCCATAGCTTAATACAACTACAATAACAATATCTAGGCATCATTCCTATAAATCATCGGGCAAAACTAAGGATCATGTCATGTCTTTAAGACAAAAAGGCAGGGTAATCCCTCTTGGATAACAAACAATAATCAAGATAATAAAACAACGTCGACTACTTTAGATGATTCTAACATGTGAACTTATGAAATATAATGAAAAGTAAATTTCTTACTCAAAACATAGTATCACCGAAAAGGAGGAATAAAAATCAAGATTAAGAGTGTTAAACCAGTTATTATCAAGAAATTATCAACCATATGGATTTCAGATAATAAAACTCTGGCAATAGAAATTGTACAAATTAAGTTGTCCAAATCAAGGATCAAAACCATTGTAAATGAAAAATAAAAGGGGGATGTAGCTTGCAATGTTCATTTCTATTTCTTGTTAGGATTTAAGACTAGTTTAGTTTAAAAAGTATTCAGTCACTTAAACTGATACTTTTATACTCCCATTTAGGTAGCAATCATAGAGGAACTATCTAGAAAACTAGGCCCTAAAAAGAGTTGCATACCTAGATTCATATTTCACACGAAACATAGAATAGAAAATAAAACTACATGCATACTACACCTTTATCCTATTTGAAAGCAGGTATGTAGGTAGTTTATGAAGTGAAGGATGCTTCCATTATGCATGTGAAAATGATGGGGTTGGGGTTGTTCACTAAACAACATTAAAGTTAAATGAAAAGGCAATAATATTATAATAAAGCCCTGGTTTAGATAAACAAAGCAAATATAATAAATTTGTGATTTACTCAGCAGGATCCCAATTGGATCAACATAGTTCTCAAAGATTTAGGCCAAATTTTGAGATAGAATGTGACTTTTTGTTATATGTTTTAAATATGTTACTATCACGGTGACCTTGGTTCTTATCCAATAGGATGAGTGGTGAATAGTGAGTGACTCAAGATCTGGTTGATCTCGATGAGTCAAGTCTCTAGCTAGAACATAACCTATCCATGTGTAGATATCTAACCTATTTGGTTAGATGATTTCCTATTTGGCAAAGGAATGACTAACCCATTTGGTTAAATGATTACCTAATTGGAAAAGGAATCACTAACTTATATGGTTAGATGTTTGCTTATTTGGCAAAGGAATGCCTAACCCTTATGGTTAGATGCTTGTCCATTTGATAAAGGATATTCAATAAGATAAAGTATACTTGAGTAGTATCCATAGATAAACATTAATTAAACAAAAACATATGTGTTTTAGGGTAGCATCTATGGTCTCTACATTGTAGTATCAGAGTCTATGTTTGAAAGCTAGGCCTTAAGACTACTATGACCTACGCTTAGTAAAATATTAATTATTGATGATAAATTATTGAGAAAACATAAAAATATTAATACCAAGATGAAATAGAATGTTATAACAAGTGAGTTAGGTGTTTCAACGACAAGGGATTATGGCTCATGATTTAAGGGGGTCATAAGACCATAAAAGTAGAAACCATATCAGCTATGTAGTTGAAGAAGGAAAGAAGGAAGGGAGCTCTAATTTTCATGGTAATGATAGATGCTAAGGATGAAATAAAAGATGAACCAACCCTGGAAGGGTATCCATTTCTAATGGAATTTGAGGATATGTTTCCTAAAGAATTACCTAGAATGCCACCTAAGAGAGAATTTGATATCTCAATTGGTATTATACTTGGAGCCGAGCCAGTTTATAGAACACCATAAAAAATGAACACAACTGAGTTGATGGAACTTAAAATTTAGCTAGAGGAAATCTTGAGTAAAGGATTGACTAGACCAAGTGTGTCTCCTTGAGGAGTGCCAGTCTTGTTTATTAAAAATAAGGATGAAACTCTAAGATTAAGCATTGATTATAAAATGATGAATAAGGTCACGATTAAAAATAGATATCCCCTACCTCGTATAGAAAACCTTTTTGAGAAAATGAAAGGAGAAATAAGTTTCTCAAAGATAGGCCTTTGATCAGGATATCATTAGCTAAGAATTAAGGAGGATATTCCAAAAACTACTTTCAGGACCAGATATGGACACTATGAGTTTATTGTAGTACCATTTGGGGTAACAAATTCTCCTTCAACATTTATGAACTTAATGAATACTGTGTTGCATAATTACTTGGATAAGTTCATTTTGTGGTTCATAGATGACATTCTGATATGCTCTAAAAATGAGGAAGATCACTTAGCACATCTTGAATTGGTTCTTCAGAGGTTGAGAAAACTCAAGCTATACAGTAAGTTGTCCAAATGTCCATTCTTTAAAAAGAAAATTCACTATCTAAGCCACATCATAATCAAAGAAGGAATTGTAGTAGATCCAGATAAGGTAAAGGCAATAATAGAATGGCCAATTCACAAGAATATATCAGAAGCAAGGAGTTTCATGGGGTTAGTAGGATATTATAAGATATTTATTAAAGGTTTTTCTAGGATCACCAACCTGATTATGACATTGCAAAGGAAAGATAAGAAGTTTACATGTATAGAGTAGTGTGATAAAGCTTTCCAAATTCTAAAGGAAAAGTTGATGATAGCATCCGTCTTGAAGATACTTGATCCGAAAGGAAATTTTGTGGTTGTAACAGATGCATCTATCAAACGATTGGGGGGAGTACTCATTCAAAATGATGGCATAATTGTATATGAGTCTAGGAATTGAAAACCCATGAAGTAAATTATGCCTCTCATGATTTAGAATTGGCTGAAATTGTTCACATCTTATAGAAGTGGAGACTTTTCCTTATTGAGAAACCTTTTGAACTAAAAATTGACCATCAAGGATTAAAAGACATATTCACCCAACCCAATCTAAATATATCAATGGAAAAGAGAATTGGGTGTCCGATGCTTTGATTTGGATAAGACCCCTAATGAATATAACAACACGTAGATTTAACTTAAAATGACAAATATAGGAAAGAAAAAAGTAAGATCCTTGGTATAATAAAGTGAGGATAATGATAGAATGAAATGTAGAAGACCTAAGAACTAAAGGATATACCTTGTATGGTGAGGGTTTGTTTCAGTATAAGAATAAGATCTATGTTCTAGATGTAGAAGATTTAAGGAAGTAAATTCTGACTGAAGCTCATGATGCACCCTACTTAGGACATCCAGGGGTAAACAAACTATATGTTGATCTTAAGAAACTATACTTTTGGCAAGGGATGAAAAAATATATAGTATTATATGTGGCAATATGCTTGGAATGTCATAGGGTTAAAATAGAACACCATCATCATGTAGGACTTTTATATCCACATGACATTCCACAATATAAATGGCAATCTATTAGTATATATTTCATACAAGGATTACTTATGACACCCTATAGACATGATGATATTATGGTGGTAATCGAAAAACTTACTAAGGTAGCACATCTCATACCTAGGGACTTGACTGATGATGCACCGACTGATTTGTGAAGGAAGTGGTTAGATTACATGGAGTTCCAAAATTTTTTGTATCCGATAGAGATTCTAGATTTACTTCAAGGTTTTGGGTGACCCTATAGTCAACTTTAGGTACACAGTTGAACTTTAGCTCCATATTTCATCCTGAGATAGATGGGAAAATAGAAAGGACAAATCAATTTGTACAAGATCTCCTAAAGATTTACTATATGGATCAGCAAACCAAATGGGAATCTTATCTTCCATTGGTAGAATTTGTATATAATAACTCATTTAAAACATCTTTAGGTATGGATCCATTTGAAACTCTATATGGTAGAAGTTGTCAAATGCCACTTAATTGAGATAACCTTGAGGATAAAATACTAATCGGTCCTGAAATGTTGAAATATATGCAAGAACCAGTGAAAGTTATAAGGTAGAGGTTGAAGGAAACATCAAATAAATAAAAGAGCTATGCAGATAGGAAGAGAGTTCAAAGAAACTTCCTGATTGGTGACAAGGTGTTTTTAAGGGTTAGACCGCACAAAAGTTCCATAACGTTCGGGAAATAGGCAATGTTAGATCCTTGCTATGTAGGACCTTTAGAGATCCTAGAGAGAGTCAAGTTTCTTATTGATTGCCCTTATCCCCATGTCTAAGTCACATTCACGATGTCTTCCATGTGTCACTTCTTAATAAATATGTGCCTGATAATAAACACATTTTAAACTGGAATGTTCTGATGTCCAAAAATCTGACAAAATAACAATAGAGCCATAGAAAGTGCTGGAGAGGTGTCGATACAAATTGCAAAATAGAGATGTTGATTAGTGCAAGGTTTAGTGGGATCAATATGGTGAAATAAGTGCAACTTGGAAAGACATTGAAGAAATGAAAAACTTGTTTTTATTTTTATTTTAAATTTAATAACTTAATCAAACTCTTGTAGTGCATTAGGATAATGAAAAATTTAAGGGGGATGTCAAACCTCTCTTCCTACATAGTGGACTTGTGCTCATACTTTAAGTGGCTTTAGACTTCATTTAATATTTTATGTTAGGATGAATTGATTAGATAAATTAACCATTGTGTTGATCTCAAAGGACTATCAGGACATTGATGGGAAAGTGCGAAATCAAGGTACATTTTAATTTTATTTTTTTTCAAATTAGTCACTAAAATATTATAGTTATTTTCCTTACATAGAAATATGTAATGTGGTCACAAATGACAATTGTGAACAAAAGAAAATTTAATAAAATGAATATTTAGTCTTATACTCACATTTATAAAGAACGAATTTAAATATTTGGAAATCACCAAAAAGTATTAATAAAGATTTTATGTTATTTTGTTAATTTTAAAGTTTATAAATAAATTATATTTTTCATGAATAATTATTAATTGTATTTTCATAAATAAATATTAATTAATTTTATATCATCAAAAAAAATATTTAAAATTATTAATTAATTATATTTTTTTGAAAACCAATTTTTAAAAATATTTATTAATTATATTATAAATAATTTAAAACTATTAATTAACCAAATTAAATTTAGCCTAACTTAAACTACCTACCACCCTACGCATCAATCCATGCTTGCAAATTTGACCCACTCCACCTCTCTAAGTTCTACGCTCCACCTCCCAAGTCATCGCTCACTTAACTTATGTTTGGCCATGCAAATAGAGAGTTACTGCCACTTCACTTGCCACGTAGTAATAGTTAGAGACCATTAACTAAGGAAAGATTTTTACATGAGAAACTTATAAATACTTGAGAGAGATCGACGCTAAGGGGGGAGGAATATTTGCATGAAAAAAGAAAAGAGTTCATAAATAAAGATCAACGCAGAAGTGAAGAGAGAAGTGAAGAGACGAAGGGGAGAAAGGAAGCAAGGAGGATATAAATGTTATATAAAAGAAGAGAGGGAAGGCAATGCTAGGAGGGGGAGATCGACACCACAGGAGCAGCGAATTGCCCCACACCATTAACGTAGCAAAGATCAACACCACCACCATTCATTTTCACAGCTATCTGAATTCAAGCAGATCCAAAATCCATTTCAGTCAAGGATTTCAATGAATAACGTAAGTATTTTATTTTATTTAAAATTCTAAGGGAAAAATTTTGTTTTATTTAAATTGTAATAAATACTATATTTTATTAAAATTGAACGTAAATAATTTATTTTATTTAAATGATAAGATAGTTATATTATTTTATTTAAAATTATAAAATGCATATTTTATTTTATTGAAATCGGAAGGTAAATATTTTTTTAAATTGTAAGGTAGATATTTTATTTTATTTAAAATTGTAAAATAAATATTTTATTTAAATTATAAGGTAAATAATTTATTTAGTCTATAAGAAAAATATTTTATTTCATTTAAATTGTAAGATGGATATAATATTTTATTTAAATCGTAAGGAAAATATGATGTAATTATTTTTAGAAGACTAAAATAGAATATTTTTATTAAGTATTACTAGCAACAAAATGATACCACTGCTTGTTGTTAGGGAAAGTAAATGATTTGATATCATTAAATAAATGATTTCTAGTTTCTATATACTTAGTTATAAATTTATGAAATACATTTGATTTAGTTTGTAAAGTTACATGAGATTGCGAGAATATTGATTTAGTTACTTGAAATTTCTAGAAAGTAACTTAACTTGTCATAAACAATATTCTGAGCAGACCCTTACCTTGATTGTTGATGAGCTTTGATGATGAATTTGATTGTCATTAAGATTAGTATGAAAATAAATATCCTTCATCCTACAGTTGAACCCTCAAATTTCAGAACCCTCTTTTCAAATGTATAAGGGAGTTACTAAAATTTTAGTTCAAAAATAACATTTATAAAACTTCATGTGTATAAGTTACTTTTTATAAAATTTTACCTAAGTAGACTAAAGACGTAATTGTCCAAAATAAACAAGTTTGAAAATCGACGTGATGACTAAACTAAGATATTTTTGTATTCTACTTTCCTACTAAAGATTTTGCTTTTCGAAGTATTAATGCATTAATTTATTTCATGTATTCTTTACTTTTCAAATATCAAACTTAGAGAAAGAATTTAAGCTTAAACAAAACTATACAACGTTTGGTACAAGTAGTGCCTGTAGCTCATGTTTACGGTTAATGCCCTCACGCTTGAGCTACTACATCCATAGCCTAATATAGCTATAATAATGATGTTTGGTCATCATCCCTATAAACCATCAGGGAAAAATAAGGATTATGTCGTGTCTTTAAGACCAAGGGATGGGATAATCCCTCTTGGACAATGAATAATAATCAAGATAATAAAATAACTTCAACTACCTTAAATAATTTTGACTTGTGAACTTATGAAACAGAATAGAGAAAGCACAATTCTTACTAAAAACTTAGTATCACCGAAAAGGATCAAGAAAAACTAGGATTGAGTGTTAAACCAGTTATTATCAAGAAACAACCAACCATATGACTCTTAGATAATGAAACTTTGCCAACAACAATTGTACAGATTAGGTTGTCTAAAGTAAGCATCAAAACCATTGTAAACAAAAAGTAAAAGGGGGATGTAGCTTGCAATGTTAATTTATATTTCTTGTTAGGATTTAATTCCAGTTTAATTAAATAAGTATTCAATCACATAAAATGATACTTTTACACTCTCGTTTGGGTAGTAATCACATAGGAAATACATAGGGAACTAGGCCCTAGAAAGGGCTGCATACCCATATTCATAATTCACATGAAACTTAGAATGGAAAATAGAACTACATGCATACTACACCTTAATCCTATTTGGAAGCAGGTATGTAGGTAGTATGGGAAGTGAATGATGCTTTTAGTATACAGGTGTGATCCATCCCTCCCCAGGGATACCCAGCCACCACGCGTTTCGATTGGGATCACCTCGATGTCCCTCGACGGCAGGCTATAGTGGTCCGAAAGAGGACCCAAATCATCTCGAGACTTTTGGTGTGACGGACAACCCTCTATTGGTATCAGAGCTAGGTCGAGACCCACGGAAGCTAGTGGCCCTCATCCATCCCTCCTCAGGGATAACCAGCTGCCACGCGTTCAGACTGGGATCACCTTGATGTCCCTCGACAGCTGGCCATAGCGGTCTAGAAGAGGACCCAAATCATCCCAGGACTTTTGGTGTGATGGCCATCAGAGTGGTTTGTCTTTAGAGTGTATGATCTCGAGGACAAGGTCAGATTATAAGAAGCTTTGGTGGAAAATAGAACCAACAAAATATCCACCTATTCACTCCAAATGACTTCAAATGGGAGATAACACCGAGGCATCCGATCCTTTCAAGGAAATGGTGAATGAAGCCCTCCAATAGAAACAAGCATAGATGCTACAACAATTCACTCAAATTCTCCAATAAATCTCAATGGGAAATTTTGGCTCCTCATTTGCACCCGCACCCGCACATCCTTTTAGTTCCCCAACACCCTTCAAGGTTTAGGTGAATTTTGATATCCCTACATTTTAAGGCAAAATCAATGCTGATGTAGTAGAAAATTGGTTGGATCAATTGTCATTTTATTTTTCTGTAAATAAATTCACTGATAAAGAGACGATTACTTTTGCTCTTCTGAAAGCATCATTGCCTGTCCAAAATTGGTGGGAAGTGTACAAAAAGAGATTCAATGCAGATGATATTGGCCTTGAGACAGAACCTACATGAAATGATTTCATAGATGCTGTAAAGGAAGAGTACTACCCCATTGGAGCATATGATGATCTGTATATAGAGTGGAAACAACTTTGTCAAGGTAAGGAACAATCTGTTCAAGATTACACTGACATTTTTCATTCTCTATCTATGAGATTGGGCATCCAAGAAAGTGAGAAACACAAGGTTCTCAAATATTGTGGTCTACTACAATGGTACATACAGGGATAAATGGAAATCTTCAATTTGGAAACCATTGGTGAGGCATACAAGTTCGCAGTGAAGATTGAGTAGAAGCATGGAAGAATGAATATAAAGAATCAGTCTTCAAAATGGAAAAGTGACAAAGAAGGTCAAACACGAGGCCAAAATTGGAAGCAAAAGGAAGGAATGACTAGGAAGTGGTGTGATTATCACAAATATAGAACTCACTCCAAAGAAGAATGTTGAGCTATCAAATCACTGCTTTCTGAGTCACAATCCTCAACATCTACTGCTCTACCTCATACAGACCCTGCAGTCGAAGACGTTGAAGAAGAAATTGTAGATGCTGATCCTGAAGCCATTATTGCTTCATCACAGACACACGATGAGATTCTAGATGACAAGGAAAGGTTGTTTCACTCTAAGTTATGGGTGAAAGGTAAGCCTCTACATTTCATTCTTGATAGTGGAAGTCAAAAAAATTTAATCTTTGCTAATGTTATGAAAAGCCTAAATCTGTCCATGAAACCTCACCCAAAACCATATAATATTGGATGGTTGAATCCAGGGAGAAACCTCCGTGTCACCCACCAATGTCTTCTCTCATATGCAATACAACCTTTCCAGGATGAGGTCTTATGTGATGTGGTCAATCTAGATGTTTGTGATGTACTCTTTGGTCAGCCATTCATGTATAATCGACATGGTATATATGAATTAAGAACTAGAAGGATCACTCTCACTCTTGGAACATAGTACTACATGGTACCAGAAGTACCACCTTCCACATTTGTCTCTCTGATTAGTGCTAATAAATTTGTTCTCATGGTGTTTAAGCCACAGGAATCCAAAAGGGCCGATGTTATAGCCCTGACTACACAAACAACACAACAACAAAAGCAAATAGATACCAAGCTGAAGAAGTTCATGGCCTTCCATCCAAAAATTGATGGTCAGACAGAAATGGTGAACAATCAGGGCCTACACAGTTCCATAAATCACAGTCCCTTCCACGTATGCATCGAGAATCAAATCAAAGTAAAACTACCACACTTGATGAAAAATCTTGATGTAATGGGGACCATTGCTTCTCAAGGAGGGAGAAATGATCCGGGAAACAATTCAGATGATAATTCGGGTGATGGGTCCACCCCAATTGATGGCAAAACTTTTGGGAGCCATAACTTTTGCACCATAGCTCCAATTGACTCACCGTTTGAACCGTTGGAAAGCTAATAATGAGGGGAACATTGTGAGATGACATCGAGCTTTGCTCGATGAAGTTTGACCCCATAAAACCCAATGGAAGTGTCCCAAATTTTAATTTTAATAGTGCAGTCTAAAAATAGTAAGTTTCTAAAAATAGTAATTTTTCGAATTCTATATTGTTGTAAATCGTGGAAGTCGAACCAATTCATCTCCCTCAAGATTGGTGAACTTCCACATCCTCCCCATGCCTTCAAAACATGTATAAATGAATATGTAACCTAAAATGGAAATTAGACATCTCTTCTCAGAGATAAGCATATATTTGGGTCTACAAATTTGATCAACAAAACATCTCTTCTCAAAGATAGCATTATTTGAATTGTTTTGTTCTTATTTTTTGAATTATCTTTCAACCAAAGCTTTCAAGTTCTGGATCAAGGTTAATATGATGTGTTTTGGTTTGTGTGCTAAACAAGATTAAAATTAAATGAAAAGGCAATACCATTATAATGAGGTCCTAGTTTAGATAAATAAAGCAAAGATAATAAATCTATGATATACTCAAAAGGATCCTAGTTGGATCATCATATTTCTTGAGGATTTAGGCCAAATTGAGAGGTGGAATGTGAATTTTTATTATATGTTTTAAACATGCTACTATCATGGCAACCTCAGTGTTTATCTAGTAGAGATGAGTAGTGAACAGTGAGCAACTCAAGATTTGGTTGATCTCGATGAGTCAAGTCTCTGGCTAGAGCATAACCTACCCATGTGCAGATATCTAACCTATTTGGTTGGATGATTTCACATTTGGTAAAGGAATGACTAACCCATTTGGTTAGATGATTACCTGATTAGTAAAGGAATGACTAACCCATATGGTTAGATGCTTGCTTGTTTAGTAAAAGAATGCCTAACGCGTATGGTTAGATCCTTGTCCATTTAATGAAGGACATCCGATAGGATAAATTAAAACTAAGTAATATCCATAGAAAAATATTAATTAAATAACAACAATTGTGTTTTAGTGTAGGATCTATGGTCTCTACATGTGGTATTAGAGTGGTGTTCTCTACATTGGTTTCTCACATTGGAGTGCAACATAATGCCTCAAGGAATGACTTATTCACTTTAGGGAATATAAAAATACTCCATATGGAATTTAAAAATCATTGGGTATAGTTTTATCCATAAGGTGATTTGACAACAATCTAGTTCACTAAAATACTCCAATTTTTGGTGTAAGTATTAATTTGCTAAGTCTACCTTCAAATAGTGACATAAGTATCTTAGCTGATCATAGTAATGGCTTGAGTTATTTGAAGGTAGAATCAGCAAATTAATACTTACACCAAAAATTGGAGTATTTTAGTGAACTAGACTACTGTTAAATCACCTTATGGATAAAACTATACCTAATGATTTTTAAATTCCATATTTTGTTTATCAAGAGGATCAGAGTTTTATATAAGAAGTAAGTTTTAAAAGGTGCAGTGAATAAGGGCATCAGAGATGCCTTTATATTCAATGCCTAATAATATTAAATGCAATGATTTTCAAAAAGGTCACAATTTTAAGATAAACCAAATAAACTAATACATAAACCAATATATTAGCATTGTAATATATAAACCAGAATATGGAATTGAATATTCATTTTAACATATGGAGAGTATTATCCTCATTCATATAGTAGTGGATAATGTGTACAAATGTGGATAAGTAATGAGTTTATAAGCATATCCTAGTTTAGCATTATTACCTTTTGTGAATGAATGAAATTATTATGGTATACACTCATATAAAACCAATATAGCAAGCTTATATAGCTGACCCTAAGAAGTAACATAATATAAGAGTTTATGAATATAATTGAGTTATCATTATCCATTGGTTTCAAAATTTTAGTTATGGTACATGATTATACTTTATACATAATACATAAGGGTAAGAGTTCATTTGGAATAAAGGAAATATTAAATACTATATAATTCTAGCTTGATAAGATAAATACAAGACTTTTCATTCATATGCATTACTAAAAGTTGATTGAGTGGGATTGGTTTACACTGTGATTGTTCCATTAATGGTTATCATGGTTTCAAACTATATGGATTATTGTTGATAAGTATACTATAACATGGTCCACTTTCACCTATTAGAAACTAATGGTTAGTGTATTATATTTTGATTCATCATTAACTTATGTAATATATGTATTGTGGGTATACTTATATGTACCAAAGTGTATGCATAAATAATCTATGTATATTAATTTATGAGATGCGTACTTATATGCATAGGCTTTGACTAGGATGTTATCATGACCTTGGGTGAATCATATATTAATGTTCTTAATAATAGATTTTGAATATCATATAAGGGTAAATTGTATTTCATAGATAATCTTATATGAACCAAAATATGAAAAAAAATATTACCTTGAGAACTAATAGTAATGATGAGAGCGGAATATTGAAATAGAAAGGTCTATTAATTATAGTACTGAGGTTGTGTTTTGATGATTCATGGATGTATTCATTGTGGAAAATCTTATAACGTTGTTCATTAGGGTTATAAGATTTTTTTAGAATTTATAAAAAATTATATTGAAAACTTGTATGCAATACATATTTGTGAGTACATTATTATATACAAGTGTTTAAACACATATAGCATATATCAGGGCATCATGATATGTTCCTATAAGTTATGTTTTTCTAACTACATAGAAGTAAGTAGCAAGTACATAAATTGGTAGTATATATTATTACTACTTGTGATATATACCTGGATGTATTTATGATGGTGATATTTAGTAGTATAAACCTAGATGTACTCGATTGGTATTATTTGTTTTTATTATATATTATTTAAGATTAAAGGATATTTGATTCTTGAAATTGTGAGACTGATTATTTGTGATTAAGTAGTATGCTCATGTATAAAAAACTATGATATTATGAGATGTCATAGAGTGTATTGTGTTTGAAATGCATCAATCTAAATGTATGTTTTACCTGGGTGGTGCTATTATGATTGTTATGTCTAGATACATTCACACATTTGATAGACTATGTGAATACATGTTGGTTATTATTATGAATAGTATGTTTTGTGAAATTAGAAATTTATTTATGCATTCATACAACTTTGAGAGTTTAACAAATACTATGTTAGTATATTATTGTGTTTCTCAAGAATGTGACCTGATTCATTATATCTAGTTACATGAATAAAGGCTTATGTTTCCATGTATTAAGACTACTTTATATGACTGAATGTGGAAAATTCATAGTTCTAACTTAGAATACTAAACTATGATAATATGAGTTATCTTAGGGTGTAGTGTGTTTGGAAACTAATTATGTTAGTGAAAATTTGTAGTTAAATATGTATTTTATTAGGTGGTATAAATTATTATCATTATTTCTAGTATGTGATAGAAAATAATATAAGATTCATTTATATGTTTGATGAAATAAATATATACTTTGGTTACCCTTATGTTTAACATTTTATATGATGTGTTTGCTAGTAGAATGTAAATTATATGAATCTTGTGTTTAATTTTTATTTGACCAATATGCATTGTTGATATGGAGTAAGGAGTGACATGGACCACAATGCTATATGATGGTAATCTGATCAAGTGGTATGTGTAAATTTGATTTATCTAAAGATCATTACTATTTATTATTTGTAAAACATTGGGACAAAGTATGTTGTGAGATATTATCATTTCATGAGAATTATTTACATGTTTGTATGATATCTTACAATAGATCAGATTTTTTATGATACATTACATGTTTAGTTTAGAAATCATACAACACACAGGTACGTGCTCATCTCTCTCGATTCCCATGCTATCACTATCTACTTATCTGTTAAGGGAGGGACATTTTTTAATGAGATTAGTGTAGGAAATCATTGGTCTATGGTTGTTATGGAAAAGTACTTAGATGATGCTCTCCCTCCCCATAATATTACTACTTATTGAGATGACACTTGAGATTGCCACAGATACTTGAGTTCAGGAACTTTGCTCTAGGGGAACCATGTATCTTATATGTAGATTATGTTAAATTATAATTGTTACTGAATATTGTCATTAAGAGTTATAATTTCTTATTATTGTACATTGACAATGGTGGTTGTAGACTTGTATTAGTCATGGCTGAGTTAATATAATTACTTTCTATATTTACATTATGATATGTGATTCAATGTGATTATTTTATATCATCATGCTTTGATTATTTCATATGGTCTCTATTATATTATATGGTGTAATCTATTTTAGGCATATATGTTTAATTTTAAAAAATAACATATTTCTAGTTCATCTCAGTGGGGTTGGTACATAACTTGTGCAAAAACCATCCTCAAAATAAAAATCTTTCAAAAATGTATATTAGATGG
Source organism: Torreya grandis (assembly GCA_037957365.1). NCBI lineage: Eukaryota > Viridiplantae > Streptophyta > Pinopsida > Cupressales > Taxaceae > Torreya > Torreya grandis. The sequence continues at coordinate 908,630 of JARHVA010004281.1, read as the reverse complement.
AACATATATGATAACTTCATGATAATTCAATACAATGTGCATACATAACATCAGAATATAAGAGAATTTAAGGATAAGTATGTAATGTAAGATGTATTTTATGTCTAGCATATCAAACGGATGTCAAGATAGATGTAAAAATGTATATAAAAATAAATCTGAGTAAACATCATTATATACCTAGGAGGATGGGGTATGATGTCCATCATGACACCCAAGTAAGAAGGGTAGATGTATGAGGTCTTTCATTGCATTAAAAATTGGTGTGTGTTACAAGTAAATAAAACTATCATGGCCACGATGTATACAAGAAACCATACATACAAAACACATGAGGAACATAAAATAGGCCAAGGGACCATAATATAAGGGATAGGGACACATGTCACTAAATCTAAAAAAATAGCACATACAAGGACATGTTCAAATGTTCACATGCATAATAAATACGCAAGTTGGATTAGAGACACATAAAAATGCATTGTCAAATATCTACATACACAATCAAGAAAGCACACACAAGGACATGGGTACATGTCTAAAGTATACATACTATGAATAGAAGCGACATAGAGCCAAAGAGCAATGGCATATTCAAATTCCTTGCAATAGAATAAGCAAAGAAATACAATCAAGTCTAAACTAGGTAAGATAAAAATGAAATTATGTATGAATATATAATAAAAATATATGTAAAAGTGAAGATGTGCATATACTTACTTTAAATTAGTAATATCTAACAAAAAAATTGAGTAAGAGTAGCATGATCAATATCAAGATATAACAATGCTAAATCTGGGATATAAAGTATATAAGGATAGAAATCAATTGAAGAACTATGAATCAGTGTATATACCCTTAGTAGGTATATAATAGCATGTTTGGATCAGTGTACTGAACATGATTCCTATATCAATTTGTAAGCACTTGACAAGAACAAGTGAAGCATGCAACTTATAGTAAAATCAACTATACTAAGATATCTAGAAAATTTATTTCTGTAAAATATAATAAATGTAAATATAAATGCATAAAATATAGAATTTTGTGTTTTATAAGTCAATCTTTGAATGTTTTTGACATGTTATATTCATTTTTTGGATTTTTTATATATAATCTATGTACAAGCAATATAAAAATAAACTATGTACAAGGAGCAAGAGAGTGAAATTACATGTACAAGAAGAGAGAAACAATACAAACTGATGAGTCTCATGGGAGATTCACAATCTCTATAGCCTATGTCAAAAAATATGAGTATTAGTATCTCATACAATGCGATTACTATGTTGTAGTTGAATGTTGTTGTAGTAAGAATCTTAGTATTATTCATCATCAAAATCATAATAACCTGGGATGCTAGGGGAAATTAACTCATATTGTGGAGTTGATCTTTTTTAATTGTGATTTGGAGGATTGATTATGATTTTTCCCTTTGAAACCCTATTTATTTTAGACATATGGTGTTGTGGAGGCTCTTTTTCTAGAAAGCCTCTTTTGAGAATTTTTGTTGGCTTAACATGATTTTGAGTTTGCAACTTAAGTGCTTGAGATTTTTATAGCATTTCCTGTGTATCTAGATATTATGACTTGATAAACTATACGTGTGAATGATGTGCCGTAGGATGTTCAATAAATCTCAAACCTTGTTGACCAATATTATCAACTGCTAGAATAGGAGTACTAATACCTTGGACTTGCTTGCCCAAACCTTGACCATGATAATTAAACTATTTCAGATATTTTTGATGAAACCCATATTTATTCTAAATTTGAGTCTCATTTTGGATGGATAAATTTACATATTTTACATGTTTTTCCTGTGATTGTTGCACTGCTTCTTGTTGTGATTGTGTTATGTGAATCTTTTGATGTTTTAAATTATTCTTTGGTAATCATTTTTGCATTATTTATAAATTTTATTCTATTTTAATTTGTAGATGTGGCATCATATGTTTTTTGGATTGTGTATCATTTCTTGAGTCATATATATCCATTATATGTTGTATTTTAATTTTCAATGCTAAACATAAATTAGTGTGATGCCCATGAATTCTATGATATACATAATAATATCTAGATCTCCTCACTGGGTTTAGATGGAGTAGGTTGATCAAGTTAACTTTAATAATTTATCTTAATGAATTATTTGAACTATTATTTAATATTTGAATACTTTTTGAATGACTATTTATAGATGTACTTTGTTGTGATTTATGATTTGGATATGAAATAGTGCTAGGCACAAATTTGCTAGGTGTAGATGCATATACATGGTTTACATTAGTATATTCAAAATAATGTGTACATGTAATGTGATTTGTAAATAAAGTCACTTGTTAACTTAATAATTTGTTTTTATTCCATAAATTTGATATTAAATTGCTCATACTGGTAATTTGATCTATTATAGTCTCAAAATTACAAACCCTAATTGCTTTTGATTAAACATGTAGACACACATCCTACAGGGAACATGTGTGAATAGGCTGAGTATGGGAATTAGTAAAAATAGTATAGGTTTCTTCATCTCATGGAGGAGTGATAACATGAACCTAGTTATAGGGAAAGTAGGTATCACCTTCATGGAGATGTGGATGAGAAAGAGATTCTTTCATGTGCATAAGATATGACATTGAAACTTGAAACCTAGTTGCTTGCTTATGTAATAGATCCTCTATGTATGTAAATATTTGTTTCTTAATTGAATTCCAAATAAGAGAATAATGACATTATAGAGATATAATGAAGAATGACATAAATTTAAATTGATATAAATCATCGTCTATACATTTGTTTATGTCTTTTTAAAGTTCATTCTGAATTAAAGGGAACAAGCATGCAAATGAAAGTATTAAACTTTATGACATAAATTGATACACTTTTTTCATCATTATTATCATTATTATATCAAATAAAATCATAAAATTTATGGATTTGAAATTTTAATGTTGGAAATGTAAACCCATGGGTTATCTAGGGTTAGGGTTTGTACAATATTTGAGGTAAGTTGGGTTCACCAAATGTTTTAACCTTTTATCACTTAGTGCATGTAAATCATATGTTTTTAAAAAATATAATTAGACTAAATCAAGGAAATAATATGCAATAAATATAGCCAATAATTTATTACAAAATTAATTAGTTTTGAATTTTTTTAAAATAGTAATAAATAGTGTAAATAAATAATTCATTGGAAAAAACATGACATGGATGATTCAAGTGAAGGAAAATAAGATGGAAACTAGTCTAGGTGCCATAAACTATATCCCTATGTAAGAACCCCTCCTAGATAGTGCATCACAACTAGACAATAGTGTCATTATTCGCAATGTGGTGTTAATATCATGATATTTATAGTAGTGTTCTTTGTGCAGGACTCTCTTGAGCTTTTGGGTGCACCTATGTCTAGATCTATGGGGTTTGTTGTTTCATATATGAGATATACAACCCTATATTGTGCATATAATTATCGATTATTATGTAAACCCTAATCCTAAATAAAACTAAGAATGAGCTAAAAAGTGTGCTCATTAGTAGGGTAGGATGGACATCCTCAACACACCGTTGTGAAGAGAGTTGGCTACAAACAAATACTCTAAGAAGGGTCAATCAAAATTTATTTCTCCCCACCTAAGTTTTGGTTAAAGTGGAAGTCATACTAGCATGATAGCGGCATTGACTGCCTTGAATGTGCTGGAGACTAGAAATCTAGAAAATTAGAGCTTAGAGTTGTTGTAGATGATAGCATGTAGAAGTAGGGAAGAATAGGGATTGGTAACTTTAATTTTTCTCAACCTATTCTATGTTTGAATGTGTATTTTGCATCTGATTTCCATATTTTGTATAGAGGGGTTAAATTTATGTATATATATTATTTTTTTACTTATGTGGATGATAAAAGATGTCTAGGTCAACCTTAAGAGGCTTTAGTTTTTAAAATATATATGTTTGTGAAAATCTAGGAAAAAGGATAATGCCTATATTTTGGAGACACTAGCACGATGTGGCACTAGTGTCTAACTAGTAGAACACTAGTCATGAAGGGCCAAGATCGAGAAATGAAGGTTTGGGACTAGTTTGGGGTTGACTAGGGATGCATGTGGCCTACATGAAGTCTAAATAAGTATGAAAATAGACTATAGGATAGGTCTATGGATAATTTAGGGATTGGTAGCCTCAAGTAACACTCTTAGCACTCAAATACCACTTTTAAATTCTTACATCTTGAGATCTAAAAAATAAAGAAAGATCTCACCATTGTTTTCTAGCTCTTAGATGAAGTGATAACAAGCATCAATATACTTGTTTCACCTATGGATGTCATGATTATTTGAGAACACCATGTCATAATTTGTATCACAAGAAAATCTTTGTTGCTCCTTATTGGTCATGTGAGATGTCTGATAGGATTCTTATTATCCAAACTACTTGGTAGGTTGTTGATGTAGCTGTTACATTCTCTAATTTTGTTAATGAGTGGGTGATAATAGGATACTTCTTAGATACCCATGAAACTACACCTAACATGAAATGAAACATTTATCTAGATGTGATATTAGTATGATTGATGCTATCGACACAATCGCTATCTATATACACTTAGCTTGAAATCTTTTGAGGTCTCATATTGAATCCAAAAGTCTTTTGTATCAACAATGCATCTCAATATTATCTTCCCAAGTTGATAGTGTTACTCTTCTTTTGACTCCATAAATCAAAAGTAGACTAACACTATACATTATATCTACCTCATCGTAGTGAGATATATCATAGTTCCAACAAGTATTTTTTACATAGTTGGATCAAAATTGGATATTTTATCTCTTTTGATGAGTATTGTACCTATTATGACTCTCGTTTGTGCAAGATTATAATTCATCATTTTAAATATTTTTAACAAATCCTTAGCATACTTGGATTGAAAACTAAAAATGTCATTGCCAAATTAAGTAAATTTTATACCAAGGAAATACTTCATCAATCCTAGATATGTCATTTAAAATTCTCTCTTCATGGTTATTCTGAACATGTTTATAGACAAATTTCTAGTAAAAAATGGATCATCAACATATAAACATAAAATCAAAATTTAGTCTTGATTATTGATCTTTGAGTATAATGTGGGCTCACTAATACTTCTATTGAATCCATTGATATTAAGGTATGAGTTGACTCAACTATATCATGCTCTTGGTGCTTGTTTGAGACCATAAAATGATTTTCTTAGTTTGCATACTTTTTCTTCATGCCCATACACTTCATAATCTGGCAAATGTCGCACATACACTTCTTATTCTAATAAACCATTCCAAAAAGAATATTTAACATCCATTTGAAAAACCTTAAAATTACTATGAACTACTATGGCTAGGAATATTTTGACTATATCAAGACTTGTAACTAGTGCAAAAGTTTCATTGTAGTCAATTCTATATTTTTTGTGCAAATCCTTTTTCTAATAGATTTGATTTGTAGTTTTCAACTTTGACTTTTGTATTAAACTTGGTCTTATATACACATTGAAGTCCTATTAAATCTTTACATTCAAGTAAATAGACTTGCTCCTATGTTTCATCTCTTTTAAAGGAATCCACTTATTCATCCATAGCCTTGATTTTGTTTTCTTCTTTAATTGCTTTTTCTATATATACAAGATAATAAAAAAATAAAGAAAAATTTGAATGTAGTTATATATTTTACTCTCCCTGATCATAGATTTGTTTCAAACTTCATGTCTTTCTTGAGTTGTCTCTAGAGTGAGACCTTAGGGATGGTCGATCGGGATGTGATAATTAACTACTAGGAGAACTTGCTAGTGTAAAATGACTTGGTGTTGAACATGTACTAGAAGGTTTGGATGGATGCATAGTGATATAGAATGTGTCAATGAAATGCAGGTTTATAGTACTATAGAAATATTTTATTCTTCAACATCTTCTTCAATTTATGGTGTTGTTCCTATAATTATTATTGAGTTATCAAAACTATCATCCCATTCTTCTTCTTAGTTGAAATCAACATCTTTGTTGATGATTGCCTTCTTAGTAATGGGATTATAAAAATTTTAAGGCTTTGAGTGCTCATTATAACCAATAAAAATACATTCTTTCCTTTATTATCTAGTTTTTTTCTCATTTCTTCTAGCACATGCATATTCTACTCATCAAAATATTATAAAGTGTGATACAATGTGTTTGTTATCACTCAATTTTATTTGTATAATTATATCCTTAACAAATTTTTAGGACATTTGTTTAAAATATACACTACAATAGCTATTACTTCTACCTAATATTCATTAGAAAAATGTTTGGACTTTAACATAATTCTGGCCATATCCATTATCGTTCATTTCCCCCTATATACAACACCATTCTGTTGTGGTGTGTAGCATGTAGTAAACTACTTCCTGATTCCATGTTGTTTGATAAAAATAAAAATTCATTCGATTTGTATTATCCACCTCTATCTAACCTGTGTACCTTGATGTACTAGCCAATTTTTTTTAGCCATTGTTTTGAACTATTTAAAAATTACAAAGGCTTGAGACTTTTGTTTGAGAAAATAATTCCATGTTTTGCTTCTAAAATCATCAATGATGGATAGGAAATATACACTTCCTCGTAATGGTAGAGTTTGCATTTTTCCACTTCCTTCAGTGTGAACTAGTTCCAAAATGCCCTTGTTCTATAAGACACTACTGTTGGAAAACTTTCTCTTTGTTTTTTTACAATAATACAACTATCACATGAACTAGCTGGTTATTTGATAAGTGGTAATCCTTTTACCATTTACTTCTTCTTCTGCAGACTCAAACCTCCAAAATGAAGGTATCGAAACCTTACATGCTAGATCCATGTCTAGTCTTATTGTGTTGCCTCAAAATTTTATTCCTCTTAAGTAAACTCTCCTTGATTTGTCTTTTCACTTTCACTCTTTATCTAGAGAAGGAACATTCAGTTCCTGGTCATCTCCACTGTGGTAATCAATCTTTCACTAGGAGGTCTATCATGTATGATACACACATCATCTTTAAAGGATAATTTATAAAATTTATGTATAAGTTGTCTCATGATCATAAGATTGTGATTCAATCCTGACACAAAATAAACATTTTGTATATGGTTTATTTGACTATTTTTTGTAAGAATGTTAACCAGATCTTTAACTATAAAAAATAGTTTGTTACCATTAACCCATTTGACTTATAACTTCACAAAACTCTCTAAAATTCCAAACAAATTGATATTTCTTATCATATGGTTACTACGCCCATTGTCTAAAAACCAAAAATCACTAGAGCTTTCTCAAACAACATGACATGAGATGATTAATGTATCATATTTACTTTCAAACATATTTGAAAATATTTTATTTTATCTGCAGACATCTACTTATTTTTTATTGCACTCATGTGTATAATTACCAAATCTCTTATAGTAATAACACTAGATTTTATATTTATTAAACCTTTATGATGACTATTTAAATTGGTTTCTTATATGTGCTTTAGTGTTGATGCAATGGAAATTATTATTCATTCTTCCTCCTTGATCTGGACTGCTCCTTCGACCTCTATGATTGTTATTTATTCCATTGCCTATGTAATTTGATCTTCTTCTTCCATTATTGAGTGAAGCTTGAAATTTACATGCGTTTTACAGAGAAGATACTCCAAATTTATTTAATCTCTTATTTGGAATGCATAGGATGTAATAATTATTCCTTCTTATTCAAGATTTTTTATTTTATTTTATTTTAGAAATCTTGGAGCTCCTTGTTGAATGGAAATTAAAGGTTCCCTTTCTTTTTCACCATGAAATATTTGAAAATATATTTTATTAAATTTGTTATAATTAGATGAAAATATGGAGATCATAGAAAAAACACTTATTAACTACAAATTGTGCCTCAACTTAGGTAGAGATTGTCTGGGAAATTGTTAGTTTTTGGTGTTTTTGAATAAAAACATTTAATAAAAATACATAAACTTATGTAACACAGAGTTGACACAATTAGAAAATTTTAACATTTCACTTTTGTGTTGGGATTGTGTCATATGTATGATGTAAAAAGTGTAACAATAAATTATTTATTTTCGTGTAGAATATATATATATATATATATATATATATATATATATATATATATATATATATATATGTATGTATGTGTGTGTGTGTCTACATACATACACACATTCATTCATGTGTGTGTGTGTGCGCGCCCGTGCGTGCGTCGTGTGCGTGTGCGTGTGCGTGTGCATGTGTGTGTGTGTGTGTGTGTGTGTGCGCGCGTGCGCGCACGCGCCTGCGCATGCATATCAGGGTTATATTGATTTTTTTAATTATGTATAGTTTTTTATTTAAGAAACTTTATACCTGATGCGATAAGATAGAAGATTGAGTGATGCACATTCTATAACGAACACATACAAAAAATATTCTACATATCCTTAACCATTACAAACCTTTAATGCAATGAAATCCATGTTATATAATAGAATTATTGATGGATATAAAACAAATTTCGATAAATATATGACTCATCTATTATATCTTCTATATCTTCAAACATTGCAGACACACACACACACACACACACACACACACACACACACACACACATCTCATTATGCATTTATATTACATGTTCAAAAATATGAACAAAATAAAAAATAAAATAATAAATGTTAAATGAAACACTCAATTTAAATGTTGTAAAAATATATAATCTCACATTTATACTAAAATAATGTTATTTTCGATCTTGGGGAAGGATTTATATTTACAAATTCAAATCCTATTCTCATTAAAGTATTTTTAGACTTGACCTTCATCATCCATTAACATCCATTTTATATTTCCTTGCATGAAAATAAAAAATAATAATTTTAAAATACATAAAAAATATACACAATTATATTGTAGATCTATATTTAAAATATTAAAAGATATGTTAAAAAAATAATAATAATTAAAAAATAAATTAAAAAACAAATAAATAACAACAAAACAAACAAACAAATTTGTTGATAAAAAAAGGATTCATAAAAAAAAAGTACCAATCTAACTTATTCGTGTTTGTAAAATCCTACTTCTTCTCATTTATTCTTCATACTTCACGTTTACTCATCAACCTTACTCCTCCATCTTTTCAATAAAAAAACATACTCTCAAATCCTTACGAGTTCTCCTCGTATATTAATGGTTTGATATATATGATAATATTTTGTATTAAATTTTAACTGATGCTAAGTTTTAAGTCATAGTAAGTGTTGGGTCAATCATGGCAGGTTAAACCAATATATTGTGGCTTATTAAGCATTGTTAATGTTTTGTTTTTTTATCCTATTAAAAAATCAAATGGAAAGAACAATCCCACCAAATTTTCAATATCTTAATGAAAACACATTGGCATTATAAATGGTTGTGTTCTTCTTATTAGTCCTAGAGAGAGAACTATAGGAACCATTCTCCATTAAGATGGAATTAATATTCATACTTATGACCAATCAAATGTTATTGATTTGTGTGCCAAAAAATAGCTCAAACTTTTACACGAAGAAATAGCATGTTGTTTAACAAGGCAAATAAAAAATCTTATTTTGAGTGTTTCTATTGGTTCAAAAATATATATGTTTTTGGAGCCTTCACTTTAATCAACACATCTAAATTTGGAGAATTGGGGCACAGTTAAAGTGGATTCGTTTTAATCCTCACATTCTTATTAAATCAAGGCATGTTGTGTGTTGGTGTTAAGCCACACTCGGATCGAAGATGGACTGGTCCAAGAGGGACCAGTAACTCAGTGGTAGAGCACTCCAGCAGCGTTATGGATGGTCCTAGGTTCGAGTCCTAGCTGGTCCATGAACCAACATGGTATCAGAGCCAGGTTCAGGCTAGGAGCCCCAAGCACACAAGAGGTGTGGCTTAAGGGGGGGTGTTGGTGTTAAGCCACACTCGGACCGAAGATGGACTGGTCCAAGAGGGACCAGTAGCTCAATGGTAGAGCACTCCAGCAGCGTATGGAAGGTCCTAGGTTCGAGTCCTAGCTGGTCCATGAACCAACATGGTATCAGAGCCAGGTTCAGGCTAGGAGCCCCAAGCATACGAGAGGTGTGGCTTAAGGGGGGGTGTTGGTGTTAAGCCACACTCGGACCGAAGATGGACTGGTCCAAGAGGGACCAGTAGCTCAGTGGTAGAGCACTCCAGCAGCGTATGGATGGTCCTAGGTTCGAGTCCTAGCTAGTCCATGAACCAACATGATATCAAAGCTAAGTTCAGGCTCCCTTATAGCTTGCAGTGGTGGTGGCTTCCCGTTGTAGCAGATGGGTGGTGTAACTGTATAGTAACCTAACTGGTGAGCCATCTATTCCCACAATGCTACGAATTTTTTAGAGGATATCAATGTCACCTCTGCCCTCTCTTTGGATTCTTTGCATGTTTCCAGTTTGCCTAGATTGATGCAAAAGTTAATAAAATTTTGGTATTATGCAAGATAACCGATTATAATGACATCTGTTAATTTTTTTTTGTAATTTGTTCTTTCGAACTTATCTTTTTCATTATAGTTAAATATTCCATTTCCTTGGCATGCAATTTGTCTGGCTTATCCAATCTTTGATTTTGTTTTGCATGTACACTTGCACATTTTATGGCTTCAAATCTTCAACCGATCAAAATTTACAGTCTTAACATGTATTTTGAAATTTTTCCCGTACGGATATTGGATCCCCTGCTCCTCTTGTACAATAGATTAACCCTGGGAGAAACCAATACATGTTGAATAGTTCATTCCATTCATTGTCCTTTAGCGCTCAAGTGAAAGATTAAAAAAGCCCGTGCTATATGTCAGAACCATAGCCAAAATACACAACAAAGACAACAAGGAAAATTTAAACAAATATTTTCTCAGTTGATTAAAAACACTCGATTTTTCAAAGATTTTAATGCAATTCCATAACCATGTATTCTGCATGAATTTAAAGGAAGATATTTCCAAAAATTAATCCCATGATGGCCTTCGACATTGAATTTGAACATAGTTGCATAGAACGCTTTGATGCCATTATATTTGAGACTGGCTATAGAAGTGGCATGCTATGTTGGATCAAGGAATGCCATATTCTCTGCACTATATACATGCAATTACTTTGAGAATGTTTTTTTGTTACAAATCCTTTCAAAACTACAAACAAAAATGCCCTACCTGATCGGTCTATTCTCCCAACGTACTTCATCTTGCATCATTCAACTTGAAAAAGAGGTGTCAATGGTAATCGAATGTTGTTTTCTTCTCCACCCTTGCTTTTCCTCTTCCTTTATTCTCCTCAGTCATTATAAATTCATACATCTAGATTGGGTATTATTAAGATTGTTTTTTATAGTAAATTTATTAAGTCATTTTGTTATTTATTAGACAGGTAACATTGGATTCTTTAAGTCTTAAATGTTGGGTCATGGTATGATATAAATTATAATTGAACCGTAAAGAAGGTGGGCTTTATCTAGCAGGGCCCATGTTCGAGTCTTCCTTGTCATTAGTAGTTGACTCTTCAAGTGGCATTGCTCCCCACAGGTCTTCAAAGGTTCTCCCTATAGAAAATAGTCAAAAAAGAACCGCTTACCAATATCAAGACATCTTTAAAAAAATTATATACTATTGTGTGGGGCATTATTTGTATATTTGCTTCCCCTTTGGATTCAGCCATGGTATTTTAGCTGTTGAATGGGAATTATCCCTTTGGTTTATGCATTTAAGTTATGTTGAACAGCTTGATAATGGCATATTAAAATTATATATTATATTCCCTAGAACTACTATATGATATTTATATGTTGTAGGTATAGTTGGCTTGTTTTTATATAAAATACCTTTCAGCAAAAATTGTATCTGAATGAGAAATTTGATATATATTTTATGAACTATGTAATTTTTGAGGACGGTCGGGCCGCTATCTATATATGGGCATAAATTCCCAACTATAAAGAGTTGCCCATGTGTCAGAGGATTAAAATTTCATTCTGCTCATCATTGGTTTCAATCTCTAAAAAAAAATCAACAAAAAATAAAGAAAGGATCATTCAAGGTCCCTCATCTCTATTCTCCTTGGCCCAAATAGGAGAGATCAAACTAAGTCATTATCTCTTTTTGAGAATTGAGATAAAAGAAGGTGGGTTTCCTCATTCATTATCTTACCAACTCTTCTAAACTGGTATCTTGCTAATGGCTCAGGCCCCCCAGAAGGGGGCCTTATTTGCCTTCCACCTATGCTATGCAAGATGAGCACAAAGTCAATCCTAACAAGACATATATATATATATATATATATATATATATATATATATATATATATATATATATATATATATATATATATATATCGACAATAAAAGTGTCTGTAAGTCTTGTACATTATCTATATATGTTATGTTGAGTGATTGAATCTACTCATGGGTTTACTTGCATTTTGTTTTACCGTATCCTTCAATAAACTAATGGATCATTTTCTTCTTCAATAGCTATCACCCCGCAGGGACTTGGCACTTCATGCCCCTTGTTTAATATTAGTTTTTTATTTTTATGCTCATAATTTACCATAACTTTCTAAATGTTTATGTTCTTATTTAATATTAGTTTTGGATTTTTATGCTCATATTTCATGGGCATAGATTTGTACATCTAAATGTGTTTAGAAGTGAAAAATAAATATATTCATAATTTTGTTTAGAACATATAGAAATATACTAAACTCCTTGATGACATATTCAAATGCATTCCTTCACACATGACAAACTATTGAAATAGTCTATATGCTATTGTTTTGATTAAATTCGTCTATGGATCCAAATTTATATATGTCAATAAACTGCAAAATTGGTGTTTGTATAATTACATGTTAGATTACGATGCATAAAAAGTGGTCAAATGTCTAGAAGTCATAACATCTGTAGCTATGTTTGAGTCCATTTTTATGTCAAAATGACCAAATCAAAACAATTAACATGGCCATAACTTGACCTTATAATTATGGGTCATTTCTAATATTTTCAAAAGGCCATACGTGACCATCTGAGGGTCTAGATTTATAGTTTAATTTTATTTTTGAGTTTTTATCTAAATTTATAAATGATCTACTTTTGTAACAGGACTTGAACACTAGTTTAAATTTTTTCGATAGGTTGATTTTAGTGTTTAATTTTTTTAAAGATATTTTTAGAGCTCTGTGCACTCACATGTGAAATTTACTAAAAATAAAAATTACTTAAAATAGCAGGTCAAGTTTTATTTTTTATTTTTTTCATGTCAGCACCAATTCTAAGTTGAGGCTTATTTATGAATGATTTGTAATTATTTGAATGATTTGATATGAATCAATACTGGTTATTTTTCATAATCTTGGCCTATTAGATTTTTATTTGTTTATATATTATTTAGGTGTATTATTTGGTACTAGAAAAAGTTTAAAACTTAGATGTATAATAGATGGTGAGATGTTGAGGAGGAATCACTGATGAATTATACTAGATAATATCTACATAGGCAAGTAGAATAATTAGCTAAGATAGTTGTGAATCAAAGATAAAGGAGAGAATAACATGATGTAGAAGATGACATAGATCATGAAGAAGAAATTTTTAAAGAGGAGAAACAAGAATAGCTATCATCAATGTAAGAGAAGATGGTTAGAGATTTAGAAGGAATGAATGGAAGAATCAAGGTTGGCATTCCAGATTATGGAGGAAGTTTAAAATTAGAGCAGTTGATAGTTTGGATTAATAACATGGAAAAGTTTTTTAAATGGAAAACTATCAGAGAAGATAAAAAGGTAAAGTTTTCATGCACGAAATTGAAGGGCCATGCAATGATTTGGTGGGATCACAAGCAAAAATAAATATAGAGAAAAAGTAAAGAGAAGATCAAGTCATGGAAAAATATGGAGACAAAGTTGAGGGATAAATTTCTCCTGTGGATTATTCATAAACCCTTTACATAAGATTTCTAAATTTGAGGCAGAAGAATCACAATATACAAGAGCATACAAATGAGTTTTACAAGCTTTCCATATGCATGGAGCATGATGAGATAGAAAAGAAAATGGTTGCAAGGTATGTAAATGGTTTGAGTTTTTATATTCTAGTTGAATTATTCATGCATAGAATACTTTACATGGAGGAATCATATTAGTCAGCTTTGAAGGTAGAAGAAAAACAAAATAGGCAAAATTTAATAAGATCGTCTAATGGGCCAAGAAGAGAACAATATCCTAAAATAAAGGGATGAAGTGGATTTAATAAAAATAGACGTGGGTTTAATATTAGTAGAGGATAATCATGACATGGAATATAAAGATAAGGAGATAATAGACAAGGGTTTCAAAACAGGCAAATAAAAAGAGAATTTTAGAGAGTATGAAGATATGATAGAGGTAGAGGATGATTTCCAAATCAACATAGGTCTAATGTTTGTTATATATGTAGAGAATATGTCCATAGAGAATTAGAGTGTCCACACTACCAAGATCAAGAAAGTAGGTAAGAGGATCATCCAAGAGTGAATTTACTTGAAATTGAAACAAAAGAGCAAAATACTGAAGTTACAGTTGAAACCATTGGACAAAATATCATGATGAGAAGAACACTGATTGATAAAAAAAGAACATGTGTAGAATAAGGAAGGTGGTGATGCATGGATGCAAAAAAATACTTTGAACAACGCGTACTTCAAGAGGTAAGATATACAAGGTAGTTATAGATGGTGGTAGTTGTGAAAATATGGTTCTAAAGATATGATTGAGAAAATAGGTTCACAGTGTAAAAAACATCATAATTCTTATCGTATTTCATGGTTTAAGAAAGAGAATGAAGTTATAGTAGATAAAATGTGCACAATAAATTTTTATATAAATAAAACTTATAAGGATGAAATTTGGTGTGGTGTAACACCAATGAATGCATGACATGGATTATTGGGAAGGCCGTGATAGTTTGATAGAAAAGTAATTCATGATGGATCAAAAAACACATAGATTTTGGAAAGATGGTATTAAGGTAGTCTTATTAGCTCTCAAATAATAAGGGCATGTTAAAATAATATTTACTACAAAATAATTTATGAAAGTCATGAAGATGACAAGTTGATGCTATGCATTAGTAGCAAAGAAAGAAGACATAGAAGTGATGCAAATACCAACAAAAGAATAACTAGTGTTGAAAGAATATGTAAATGTTATACCTTATGAGTTACCAATGGTTTACCACTAAAGATAGTTATTTGACATCATATTAGTTTTATTCCAAGATCAGCGCTACCCAGTCAAGCAAATTATAAGATTGGCCTAATATAACATGTAGAATTGAATAAGTAGGTTAGTACATTGGTGAGGAAAGTTGTAAGGGAGAGCGGGAGTCCATGTGCAACACCAATGTTTATAACTCTAAATAAATATAAAGGGTGGAGGATGTGTGTGGATAGTAGAGTAATAAATAAACTTACAATCATGTATAGATTTCCTATACCTCATTTAGATGATATGATGGATGTTATTGCAAAAGAAAAGTATTTTACCAAGAAGGAGATGGTTACTATCAGATTCAAATTCATGAAGGAGATGAATGGAAAATAACAACCAATACTAATTATGGTTTATATGAGTGGATGATGATTCCATCTTGGGTATCTAATGCACCCGAGAAATTTATGAAGGTGATGAAGACAATTCTATGAGAATACAACGGTAAGTTTATGGTGGTTTATTTTGATGATATTTTAATATTTAGTAAGAGTAAATAAAATCACTTACAACATTTGAAAATGGTATTAGAATTGTTAATACAACATAAGCTCTAGATGTGAGTTTGAAGAAGTGTAAGTTTATGTAGAATAGTTTGGTATTTTTAAAATTTGTAGTTTCAACAGATGCTATAAGAATGGATGAATAAAGTAAAGGCAATTTTTGAGTGCCTATCCTAAAAAAAATCATAGAGGTAAGAATTTTACATGGTTTAGATACTTTTTATATAAATTTCTTTAAGAATTTTAGTAGTCTTATTTCAAAAATAAAAAATTCTATGAAGAAAAAAAAATTCATGGACAAGGGAGGCAACATAAAGCTTCAAAATGTTGAAGCAAAAAATTATATAAAAGCCTATTTTAGCATTATAGGATTTTATAAAAGTGTTTGAGGTTGATTGTGATGCTTCATTTGTGAGAATTGATGTTGTGTTGAGTCAAGAACGGAAGTTAATAACATGTTTCAATGAAAAACTGAATGAGGTAAGAACAAAGTATTATATATGTGGTGTTGAATTTTATGCCATTGTACAAACATTAATACATTGAGGCATTAATTGGTGCCTAAGGAGTTATGCTATTTACTGATCATATAAGTGAGCACTTAAAATAAGTTAAATGATAGGCACGAAAAGTGGGTGTCTTTCTTACAAGGTTATACTTTTGTGTTGAAGCAAAAACTAGGAAAATAGAGTCAAGTAGATGATGCTTTGAGAAGACAAGTGGGGTTGTTAACTACTATGGTGAATGAAGTAGTTGGATCTAAATTTATTAAAGAAATATATGATACTAATCTAGAGTTTGGAAAGATAGATGAATAATATATGAATACATTGACATGTGAACAATTAATATTGATGAAGAGTATATTATGCAAGATAGTTATCTCTTCAAAGAGAAATGATTATGTATTATTATTGGATCTCTAAAAGATAATATAATAAGAGAATTACATAGTGGTGATTTGACTGGACATTTTAGTAAGATAAAGACAATAGCTTTGGTGGAGGAAAATTATTTTTGGGCAAAGATGAAGATAGATGTGACAAGATAGGTTTCAAGATGTAGATATGTTAGGTGGCTAAAGCACATGCACAAAATATAAGGTTGTATATACCATTATCAGTTCCAAGATGACCATGGATAGATTTGAGTATGGATTTTGTGTTGGGATTACTAAATACATATAGATTTAATTATTCAATTTTTGTTTTCTTAGACATGTTTTATAAGATGGTTCAATTTAATGTTGTAAGAAAACCAATGATGTCACTAGAGTCACAAAACTATTTTGTAAGGATATTGTGAGATTTTATGGTGTTCTAAAAACCATTACATCAGATAGGGACACAATTTATAAGTCATTTTAGAGGACTTTATGGATAAAAATTATGACTAAGCTACAATTCATTAGTGCATACCATCCACAAACTGAAGGGAAGACATAAGTTGTAAATAGGAGCTTGGGAAATTTATTGATATGCATAGTTAAATAGAAGCTCAAGCAATGGGAATTGGATTTACCATAAGTTGAGTTTGCATATAACAGTTGATTGAACAAATCAATGGATAAATAAGCATTTCATATTATTTATTATATAAATTATATGAGTGATTTAGATTTGGTACAGTTACCAATTTCAGAATGAGTTAGTGATGATGCAGAAGTATTTGCAAAACATACACACCAATTAAAAGTAAGAAGAAAGTTGCAGGAAAGTAATGTAAGGTATAAAGTAGCAGTAGATTTCAAAATAAGGTCAATTTAAAAAAACAAAGGAGATTTAGGTATGGTTTAGTTGAGGAAGGAGAGATTTCTAAAAGGCACATATAACATGTTAAAGTACAGGAAAATTGGACCATGTAGAATTATTAATAAAATCAATAACAATGCCTATGAGGTGAGTTTACCACATGATTTTGATATCTCTATAGTATTTAATGTTTCAAATGTATATGATTTCCATGGAGAAGATGGTGAATGTGAATAAGATGAAGTGGTACATTGGCAGCAATAGATGCCAAAGAAGAAGAAATAAAAGATAGTGTAGGTTCTAGATAAGAAGACAATAAACACAAGACAAGGAAGTTATGACAAGTATTTATTATAGTGGGAAGGATTACAATCAGAAGACAACACTTGTATTGCAGAATGGGAGATGAAAACCATTGATAAAAAAATGGTTGCAATACAGTTAGAGCAACTCTCAAGAGATGAGTTATTTTCAACCAGAGGAGAATGATGCATAAAAAGTGGTCAAAATTATTGAGGTTGTAATTTTTGATCTGTAGATCTGTTTGAACCCATGTTCATACCAAAATGACCAAACTAAAATTTTAAATATAGCCATAACCTACCCTTTTTGTTATAACATGTTTTTAATATTTTTTAGAGGCTACATTTGACCATCTAATTATTTGAAATTACCGTTTAATTTTATTTTTGACTTTTTTTTAAATTTATAAATTATCTATTTTTATAAACAGACTTGAACTTCAGTTGAAATTCATTCAATAGGCTAATTTTAGTGTTTAGTTTATTTTTAGATATTTTTAGAGATGTGTGCACTTGCATGTAAAAGTTACTAAAATAGTAGCTTCTAAAAATATCAAGTCAAGTTTTTTTTTTGGTTAGAGTATCATATTACTCATGCTTCCTAGGTTTTAGCTAGGTTATTAGTATTTACCTAATTTTGTCATATGTGGGGATTTATCCCACAATGCATAATTTAGCTTGCATCTTGTTTTACCTTGTCTATATAAACAAGTGCCCTAATTTTTAATATACATGTTTCATAATCTTTTGCAAATATTTTGTGAATAATAATTTTCTTGTTTACAATTGGTTTTCTTTCTTAGTGTGTATGCTACTACATTAATGGCTTTAGTAATAAACTCTTGGAGAGATCTTGGATGAAAAGTTTTGATAACTATTTCATGCTATTAGAGCCACTCTTAAATAGTCATTACTTAGTTTTAGGTCTTTCATTAAAAATCCACCATTATTTTGTTGATTGAACCCTTTTTGTAGCTATTCCCATAGCCTTTTGAGCCACTTTTTGTAGTCAACTATTTTTGGTGTATTTTCATGTCTTCTAACCTATATAATCAAATTTGGAAGGCCTGAAAACCTTAACAACTCTTGTTAATTTCATCAATTTTTTTTTAAAACTCATTTTTTATGATTTTTTCGATGAACATGAGATTGATTGGTAAGTTGACATTTTTTTAAGAAAAAAGCTCATTTTTTGTGGGTTTCCTTAAATATTTTTAGATTTGGAAAATATTTTGTGGGTTATTTATGGATCTATGTATTTTATCTCTATTTGACAAATCTAAAGCAGATTGCATTAAGGAGGATCGTTGTTAACCTGCTTGCTACCACAGACTTAGTCTCTTTGCTACTCATTAGCTATCCAAAAAAAATATGATCTAGCATTGGATCTATATTGGGTAGTTTATTTGGAGGCTTCTAATGTATTCAACATTGGTTATTTTTTTTTGGTGGAAATGAGCTTTTGATTTGAGCTTTGACACTGACTCTTGGCTCACACTTTTGCTTAGGGTTTGCTCCATTCCCATTCTCTAATTTCTGAGTTTGCATATAAAAACTGGCTACATATTAAAATTTTTGATCTTGAAAAGGCATGACAAAGGCATCAAACAACAATATAAGTTTTTGTCAAGTGTTTGAATCTCTACATAATTGTATTTTTGCATTAGTCTATGTTTGAAGACTTTGTCGATGTTTTGGACATGATTCCTAACCATGGATTCCTTCTGTCTAGCCACTAGTCTTCATGCATTTGGTCATGACATATCCACCATCAACACCCATCTACCTTTCTTGATTCAATTCTATCATTGATTTAATATAGGGTTAACATCACATAAACTTGGTTACAACATCACGTCCTTTGTTGAAGCTATCTCATGGAATATACACCATCGTTTGAAATTGATCCACATAGATTTATTTCGTAGAAGAAATAAATAAAGGTGGCGATATCCACTTGTTTGGAAAATCTAATCAAAAT
The DNA here is from genome assembly GCA_037957365.1 of Torreya grandis. Lineage (NCBI taxonomy): Eukaryota > Viridiplantae > Streptophyta > Pinopsida > Cupressales > Taxaceae > Torreya > Torreya grandis. The sequence goes on along the minus strand of JARHVA010004281.1, from coordinate 888,795 downwards.
ATCCTCAATTGTGTATCCTTTCCCCAAGACATCGTGTAAGTTGGTCTATTCACATCCTCCATCTATTTTTTTGGACTATTCAGTCAAAACAACCAACTTTATTCAAATGAGCGGGCAAAATTTATATGGGACATTATAAAGTGGGGCTGTTTTTAATTTTATTATGTGGAGATTTTATTTGGGTGGGGCAAAATTTAATGAAGGGGCCAAGCTTGATTAGTGGGGAGAAAAATTCCGTGTAGGGAATATTGCTTAGATGGTGGGAAATTATAATAATAATAATAATAATAATAATAATAATAATAATAATTATTATTATTATTATTATTATTATTATTATTATTAATTAAAACAATACATTGTCATCTGGGGTTAGGTTATTTTTTAATTCTTTTTATTATAAAAAAATATTATTTTGGGCACTTTATTAAGTGGTGGCAAACAAATCATAAGGAATTTTTTTACTTTTACCTTTGTTCTTTCACTAGTCAAAGACCAAAGGGTAAGGCCCGATTTGGTAGGTAGCCGAACCCCCTCACAAGCAAATAAATTCATTTTGACCTTATTTGATTTTTTCTTTCTCATTGAATTTTTAGATGCTTTTTTGGCTACAACCGACATCCTATTTGCATGAGATTTGGTCCACATTGCTCCTTGGTCCACATTGTAACACTTATTACACTTCACATTATTTTAGACACATTTTCAACTGAGTCTGATGTCCTTTGCTTGTGTTTATGGTTTGTTGTCATGTAGTGACATTTTAGTGGTGACACATTTTATATGTTGTGAACATTTATTAAGAGAATATTCCTTGTTTTGCACGTACCTTATTTATTTCATTTTTTAAAGATTAGGGGGTGAGGTTTGATCTAGCAAGAGGTCAAACCTCCTCACAAATAACACAAAATTCATTCTTACTTGTTATGGATTGCATTGCCATCATTTATTTCACTCATGGATGCATTTATTTTTGAGTTCGATGTCTTATTATTGATTGTGCATTGTTACTACTAGGGGATTTCTTGCGTTATGGGGTCTAGATTGAACTTTGTGCATGCAACATTTTTGGCTGAAATAGATGTCTTTTTGCATGTTATTTGTAGCTTGTTATTTTTTATCTATTGATCCTTTTATGGTGTTTTTTTTTACATACATGTCTCCTTTTTCCATTTGTGACACTTTGCCATCATCCCTCGACTTGCATTAGTAATTTGACACACTAGTAGTTTGCGTCATGTCTCCTCAAGGACTATTTTTAGGACCTTGCCTTATTTTATGGAGACACATTTTTTCTCCCTTATTTTTGAAGCATCTCTCTTGATGTATTATTTACTAGGTGGATAGTCTCCTCATTTGGAGCTACTTTGGTGAAGCCTAATGTCTTCCTTGTTTCCATCTGGTGTTTTTATGTGTATGTATTATATTATACTCTTACCAATTTATAATGTACCATGGGGGATTTACTGATTCAACATTGTCTATCTTCATAAAATTATGTGCTCTATTCTAGGGAGCTTTTAACTTCATCAATTAATTATCTCTTCCATCACTATCATGGGCCATCATTTTCACGATACATTATCTATATTTCTTACACTAGTTTTTAGATAATTGACACTCTCCTATAGCTTGAAATGTAGCTATTCTAGTGAATCCTAGTGTTACTTATCTTTTTTTGATAGTTTGACTGTATTTTTCAGTATGATAGAGAGTTATTATGGTGTATACAATGTCATCTTATTCAATGTTGGAGTAGTGGAATCAGACCATTCGTGAAAACTTTTTCTTGTCACTCCACCTTGTCAGTAGTATGGGTGGGGTGGGGTGTGGTGTGTACATTTTGCTTCTTTGGTGTTGAGTGTTCCTTTCACATACAATACTTGTGTGTACTATCATCACCAATGATAGTACTATTGATTGAAGCTATTATATTGAAGTCCAATGTCAGTGATTTTTGTGATTTATTAGTAGATTCAGACCACTCATGTGGATTGTGTTCCTTCATGAATTGTGAGTACTTAGAGTGCGAACTAATTAAGAATCATCTTGTGGGGGATTTTCGCTATCTCTCTCTTCTTATTTTCTCACTTTTTTTTTTTTTGGGGGGGGGGGGTTTCCTATGAGTTTTCTCATTTTCTCTATTTTATGAGAGTTATATGTATATTTTACATTTTTGTGAGTATTTTTTAGATTCTTCTTTTGTACATGGATATCTTATTCAAGCACTTTCTTTGCCACACTCTAATGAAGATTTTTTATTTGACTCCATATCTTTCTTAGTGATTCTTATAATGACATCAATGTGGTATCCCCACTAGTGACACTACTGTGGTAACCCCACTAGTCTTTATGCTCACTTTTCACCATCTATTTGGAGAGTGTTCAAGATATGCTTTCTCAAGTTCATCATTCTACCTAGTAATTTGGAGCACAATGTTTGTGTTCAGTGATACTCATATTCAATACCATTCCTAATTTTACTTGGTAGTTAAAGCGAATTAACATTCATGTACTTCGGTAAGATGGATTGGAATTCATAGGGACACATGGCTTTACACTGCATCCTCTATTGTTATCCCCTAGATTCACTTGAGGAAGGGTGTTAGAATATCTTATTAGACATGCTTGCTAGGTTCTAGTTAGGTTATTGGTCTTTACCTAGTTTTATCCTATGTAAGGATATATCCCACATTACCTAGTATAACTCACATCTTGTTTTGCCTCACCTATATAAGTAAGTGATCTACATTGTAATATACATGATTCATAATCTTTTATATATATTTTGTGAAAAAAATTTCTCTTTTTTATAATTGGTTTTATTTCTTAGTGTGTATGTTGAAGCATCAATAGTTGTAGTAATGAGATCTTAGAGAGATCTTGGCTGAAGAGTTTTGATAAAATTTTCAATTTTTAGATTTTTGACTTTGCATGTCAACTCCAATCCCAAGTTGAGGCTTTTTTTATATATGGTTTTTAATTATTTGAATGAGTCAATACGAATCAATACTAATTGTTGTTCAAAATATTATCCTATTGGATTTTTATTTGTTTTGAAAGTATTTGAGTACATTACAATGGTCATTTCAATATCTTTAGTCATGTATAATGATTCCTCATCAAAATTTTGATATACTTCTACTTTCCATTCTCTATCTTTATGCTTCATATGTAAATTTTGTCTACTAATAAATTCCTTATTTTGGGTGTGTTATCTTTCCTCCTATACACAATTAAATCTCTTAACTCCATGGAGAGCTATGTTTACATAATTAACTTTGGAACAAACTACTCTTGTACCATTTTTATAACAAAGCACTCTTCTTCAAATGGGAGAGATTTAAATTGCATCGATTTATTCATCCAAGTACACTTGATAAAGAAAGAGGACTACCTCCTCATCGAGTTTTTTATTTAAAATGAATTATTAAAAGCAATGATTGATTTAATATATATATATATATATATATATATATATATATATATATATATATAAACAATGCTTATTGCATTATTTGTATAAATTAGTTAATATTCTTGTTAATTCATCGGTTTTGTAACCAACCTTAGGTGGCATTTAGTTTTGCCTTGCTATCACGAGAGTTACAATTTTATAACTATAATATTTTTTTAATTTATTGATGCTTGTATACATCAGTTTGATATCAATCAAAGTTTCATTTCTCACTCTGGTATCAAAGCAACATTGGCAGCAAGGAAGCATGGCAAGAGCTGAACCAACGCAGCAAGTGGAGGATCATGCTAGTCATATTCAACATCATTCAAGCAAAGGAGAAAGTTCAACACATGAAGCCTAGAGAAAGCAACTTAAATCCTATAAATAAAAGTCTATGTTCAAGTTTGATGTAACGTCTTAAGCTTGTAGAAGCATTAGAAGTCACAATAGTTTAGTTGAAAGTAGTGATGTCGAAATAGAAGCATGAAAGAAAGCTATTAAGGTATCATAAGACAACTAAGTTTTTTCACAACAAAGGAAATGTGCAACCCAACATAGAGGAAGCTTAGGGAAGTGTAAGTGAGACAATATTCCATTGAATCAATCGTAGAAGTAACCAAGCATGAAAAATAGAAGATAGTGAAAGGCAAAGTACATTTCAATGTTTCTTTTTGAATTTTCAATCCAAGAAGATTGAATGAATCCTACAAGATTCTATTTTGCCTTAAAAACTTCCCTCAAAGAAATTAGCAATCTTCAACTTGAAAAACTAGTACACCAGGGCCTCCTTGGTTATTTCCTATTTGACATGAAGTGTCAGGTTCAAAAGATTGGTAAAAATCTCAAAGAACACTATGATGTAGATGATGAACATGAAGAAGAATGCCCTAACAAGCATTTGTGTTTGATTGCACGAGAATATTGAGCCCATCTTTCTGTGACATATCATTTTTGATGAAAATAGTTTCAAACCTTTAAAAAGGTACACTTTTTTGTAAATAAATAAAAATATAGAAATTTTAAACTTTGAAGCTAAATATCCTATTTTTCTTGTAATTTTATTGCAAAAATAACGTAAGAAAATACACACAATAAAATGTCTACACCCAAGTTTCTTTTGTCAGATGCCCAACTCTTGAAAGGGCCAAACTTTGCTGCTTGGAAGAAGAAGATGCAAATGATTCTTAAATTTAAATAATTATGAGACATCATCACTAGAACAGTGACCCATCCTACTAGCCAAGATGAGCAAAAGAAGTTTGACAAGTTGGATGTGAAAGCACTCATGTTGATAACTCTCAGTATTAATGATGAAGTACAAACTCATGTTTGTGATGCACAAATGTCGAAGGAGGCATGGGACATTTTGTCCATAATATATGAGGTGAAGAACTAGAAAAAAATTCAGTATTTGTAATCACTTCTTCATATACTCAATATGAAATCAAGTGAAAAGGTTGAAGATTTTTTACGCCAGGTTGTAGAACTATGAGCAGAACTTGTTACATGTGGAGAGAATATCAAGGACAAGATGCTAGTTTTGATCACACTGAGAGATCTCCCATCTTAGTTTTGCACATTTGTTATGAAACTCAACATAACAAAGCAAGTAGTGTCATTCAAAGAACTAGTCAATTTGCTTCAATAGGAGGAAGCAATACAATCTGTGCATGAAGAATTTGAGGACAAAGCCCTGATCTCTAAGCAATGGGGTCAAAAATTCAAGAAAGGACCTCAAAAGTAGCCATAACAATGTCAAGACACAATAACTTCAACAAATATAGAACATTGAGAAGCCAAAGTGGTGGTGTTACATATGCAAAATCCACATGCATGACACTGATCATTTCTTGTATAATGCATTGGATCAAAGCCAATCTAGTCATGAGGGCTTTTCTAGTAAAGAAGATTCAAAGAAATCTAAGAGACGTCCTTGACATTGGAAGTATAATGGGTATGAAACAACACAAAAGCAAGAGGAGAATGCATCAGATGATGAAGTAATAGAAGAAACAATATATGGGGCCCATGATGACCTTGTACTAGTCTCCCAAAATTTGATAGAAGCAAGTAAAGTTTGGTTAATAGAATTTGGTGATAGCAAGCACTTGACTAGATGTAAGGAAATCTTTGATTCACTATCAACTCACCCAACTAGAGATCAAGTTCAAATTGATGATGATAAAGAGTATGTTGTAGAAGGAATTGGACATGTCACCATTCCTCTCGAGACAAGACACCGTGTTCTCATAAAGATACTCTATGTCCATGGTTTGACAACAAATCTCTTATCTGTCAATAAATTGTTGAATCACAAGATAAAAGTAGAGTTTCTAGTCTAGGAAGGCATCAAATCATGTCTCATTTCTCAAGAAGGTTAGGCTCTTTCTAAATCCTTCTTAAAGGATTGATTATATGACTTAGAGGCAGTCTCAAGAAATGAAGTTACACTCATTACCTCTACAGTAGAATCCATTGCACTTTAGCACTACCAATATGGTCATCTATCTACTGGTTGCCTCTTCTAGCTCAGATCCAAGGCAATGGTATGAGTAATTCCTTAGCTTTCTAATTCTTTGCCAATATTTTTTGGTTGTCTTATGGGGAAATAACATCAGGTTTCATTTGAGCTGAGTTCTTCACATGCCAAGGAACAACTTGTTATGGTGTATAATAATCTGGACGGACCCATGTCAGTATCCCATCAAATATTTAGGTACTTTTATTTATTTTTGATGACTTTTCTCATAATATTTGGGTGTTCTTTCTCAAAAGGAAGAGTGAAGCTCTTGTACATTTCAAGACCTTCTATCATCATGTTGTTACATAGTCCAGAAAGAAACTTCAACTCTTCCACTTAGATCGAGGGGGGGAATTCACATCAAAAGATTTCTTAGCATTCCTAAAGTAACATCACATCAAGCAGCACTTGACTTCTCCCTACACACCTCAATATAATAGAATAACAGAACAATGCAATCACTTAGTCATGGCGATGGCTCATTGTATGCTATCCACTACAAAGTTGATGACACAATTATGGGTAGAAGCAGTACAAGATAGTTGTCTATCTTCTCAGTAGAGCACCAACAAAGGTATTGCTAGACAAGACATTGGAAGAGGTATGGAGTGGTCATAAACCATCTATTTCTCATCTTCAAGTATTTGGTTGTACTTCTTATTTGCATGTTCCAGATAAGAAGAGAAATAAGATTGAACCAAAGACCCTCCAGTGTATTTCCTTAGGGTAGAGCACTACCTCTAAAGCATAACATCTCATGGATCTTGAGATGAAGAATATTTATGAAACTCATGATGTGGTTTATGATAAGTCATCATTTGACTCATTGGCATAGAAGGAGATAGACCAGACCACCTCTCATAGACTTTTGCCATAGTTATATGACGAGCACGAAGAAGGTGAGATAGAAGAAAGATAATTATTTATTGATCTTGGTAATCTATAGGGAATTTCTTCATCAAATAAATAGCCATAATGATGTCCGAAATTGCTAGATTCCACAATCAATGACTCATACCTAAGCTTTCCTCCAGACACATCATCAGGATTTCAAACAAGAAGACAAGAGAGGAAGTCAATCTTGAACTCATGAGTTCAGTGGTTGACATCACTGAACCCAAGATAGTTTGAGAGGCCTTAAGTCAATTCCAATGAAAAAAAGTTATCGATGAAGAATATGATGCTCTCATCCAGAATGGGACATGGTAACTTGTTGATCTGCTTATAGGGAAGAAATCCATTGGCTACAAATGGATCCTCAAAATAAATTACAAGTTAGATAGATCCATCAACAAACATAAAGCATGACTTATTACAAAGGGTTATGCTCAGCAAGAGGGCATTGATTATGAGGAGACCTTTGCACCCACTACGAAGATCAAGACCATTAGAATTGTTTGTGAAATGGAAACACAATATGGATGGAAACTTCAGCAGATGGACGCCAAGAGTGCTTTCCTAAATGGTGATCTTAAAGAAGAAGTATACGTGACCCAACAAGAAGGTTTCATCAGTGACAAACATCTGCATAAGGTATGTCATCTAGCTAAGTCTCTTTATGGACTTAAACAAGCACCTCAGGCATCATACATAAAAATAGATTATCACCTTCTGCAGCATGGTTTCATATGTAGCTCCTCTGATTCTAATTTGTATATCAAGAAGGTTGGTACAAATATTATCATTCTTGTCTTGTATATGGATGATCTTGTGATCACTAGTAGTTCAAATGATCTTGTTGATGCAATAAATAATGATCTGAAGAAATCCTTTGATATAACTAATTTGGGGCTACTACATTATTATCTGGGCTTGGAGATATGACAAAAACAAAATCACATCTTTATCTCCCAGATGAAATATGCCATGACACTCCTAGAAAAGTATAGAATGTTAAACTGTAAACCTCTTTCGACACCGATGGAGAAAGGTATACAGCTCTCTCATTTCTAGGATTCCCCTCAAGTGGATGAAACTCTCTATAGATAGGTCATTGGGAGTCTCATCTATATGACCTACAATAGCCCAGATATATGTTTTGATGTGGGCTATCTTTCCAAATTTATTTAGGAGCTAAAGAAATGTCATTGGATTGTAGTAAAACATGTTTTGAGATATGTCTAAGGTACACTTGAGTATGGTCTAGTATATAATAAGAATAGTTAGTTCTTCTTGTAGGAGTACACTAACTCATACTAGGTTGGATCTGTTGATCATAGAAAATCTACTTCAGGATACATTTTTCATCTCAGATCTGGACCCATTTTGTGGATCAGTAAAAAGCAGACAATCGTTGCTCTCTCATCCATGGAAATAGAATATCACACCGCATGAGGAGCTATGTGCAAATAAATATAGACACGTCATATTTTCTCTGATATGGAGATTCCTAAAAATTAGCCACCAGTTCTATTTTACAACAATCAAGGTGTTTTGAAGCTTGTGAAGAATCTAGTTTTTCATGAATGAACCAAACACATTAAGGTTCAGTGTCATTACGTTAGAGAACAAGTTTTGAATCACCATATTCAGCTCCAGTACTGCCCGAAAGATTCAAAGGTAGTAGATATTCTCACTAAGTCTCTTAACAAGGTGAAATTTGATCTATTCTAGGATTACATTTGTAAAAACACTGTAATAAAGGGGGGAATGTTAGCGTAATAAACAACTCTTACTACATTATTTTTAGAAATTAATTAATATTCTTATTAATTCATCAGTTTTGTAACCAATCTTAGGTGGCATTTAGATTTGTCTTGCTGTCATGAGAGTTACAGTTTTGTAACTGTAATATTTTTATATTTACTGATGCTTGTATGCATCAGTTCGATATCAATCAAAGTTTCATTTCTCTCTCTATATATATATAAATTGTAAGGGTAAGAAATATTAGTAATGATTACTTATAGAGTTCATTTTGAGAGGATTGTAACATGTGAAGAATGCTTTTATATATATATATATATATATATAAAAGCATTCTTCACATGTTACAATCCTCTCAAAATGAACTCTATAAGTAATCATTACTAATATCTCCTACCCTTACAATTTTCTTTGTTATCACCAAGGAATTCGATTAATACAAAAACACCTTCTTGTGGACCATCCCTTAGAATCTTTCACATTTCACAGCAATTATGTTCTTCTGGACAATCCATTAGAATCTTGGGTGGAAATTGTTGGGCTTACTATTTGCCAACATTTGGGAGAATCATTTTTTTCAAGTTGGAGGCATAAATTATTTATGGGATCTGTGACATTCAAGTTAACTTAAAACTAAACATAGCATTTAAACTTCAAACAAAAATGGTTAACTTAAACGTTCACATTGAAAATGGTTACATGGAATTGAAATCTTTATGTAGTCATGCGCGCTCTAAAATGTCATAAAACCACGTTGAATTTAAAGACCATTGACAGTTTAAATTCAAACAGAGTCAATTTTGCAGGTGATGGTGCTAATTAACGACTGATCTGGGTCTATAATCTCAACCAATTACATAAATCTATAACAAAAAGTGTTATATATTTTTAAAAATTTCATTGGTTGCTCAATTATAATTAACTAGTTTGTGAGCACTAGTTAAGTTTGCACATAAGAAACAACCAATGCCTTTTACAAATTGAAGTCCGAATTTCATCTTTTCTAATTGTGTGGGGATAATGAAAGCGAGTCAAATTGACACATTAACTCCTCTTTTGTGCTTTAGTTTTCCTCGCGGCAGTGCTCTTTTCGATTTCTTTCCCTGCTATTAAGCTACATTCTTGTTCGCATGTTTACTTCATTTCTCTCTCTTTTCTCTTCTAATTCGAACATTTTTGAAATGGAAGGACTATCTCTTCACCTATCCCATTCTCATCTTTTCAATCTTGTTTAGGTTGCCCGCCTGTGCTTCCTCTTTCTTGTCCTTACAATATCCATACCTTGGCTCGCTTCTTCCGGCGGAGCTTGTAAACAAGAAATATTTATATATGGGGATCATATTTTCGGATTTCCTTTTGGATGGAAGGGCAACATTTGTAGTTACCTTGTTCTTCATCTCGATTGTGATCTTTAAGTAGAGATGCCTCTACTTAATATTAGTGGCAACCAATACCACATATTGAATCCCAAAAGTTTATACCGTCCCGTCCTCCTCAATGTGGGGTGGGGCGATTGGAGGGGTCGTTTCATTGGTCCTCTTTGATATATGGTAATGATCACATTGATGTTATGATGTTTCTTTCCTTTAGGTAAGGCATTATAGTGCCTTTAACTCCTCGATAGAATGTATAGATAGATGGGTTACATCAGACCTTCCTTTGAGAGGCTTTTTCTTTCAATTAATGATCGATTCCTCCCAAAAATTATCCACATCGACCTCCTTTTAACATTTTTACAAGTACATAATTATCACAAAGATAAACATAATTGTAAGTAAACGATCTTACCAACCTTATTACCTTCCAATCAAATGATTGGCATTTGCTTGAGGTTAGGTTGAAAATAAGTATAATCTAATAAATTAAATCTATATGTACATAGATATATACATAGATAGTCATAAAAATGCCTAAGAATTTGTTAAAGCCACGTCAATGGTAAACAGTATCCGCAATTTGCACTTAAAAGACATCTTACATCCACCAAATTTCATGGCTTAGAATGTTTCATGTAGCTTATTTTTAGGTTCTATATATTTTTCATTTAAACACCTAAAGCCCTCCCAGTTCATATTCCCATGCATAAATGGGAACTTCTCCCTTTCCATAGACATTGCTCGACTTTTGGGAGAAGATTTTTTTTCTTTTAAGGAATTGTAGCCACTAAGAATTGAATGGATTTGCGACCACAAATTACACAACTTTTAAACTTGAAAGAAAAATTGTGAACCTTAGACTTCTAATCCTGTTCAACGACTTTGTTACGCGGAATTATTCTCTTTCTGTGGTGATGCGCGACTCTGAAATGGGACAAGCGCGTGGAATTTAATGGGAGATGAATCTTTGTTAGGAACGGAGCACAAATGTACACGCGGCAATGGCATCGCCGATGGTGCTAAGAAACAACGAACGCCCCAAGCAAATTAAAGCGTTTGGTTTTTTTGAAGTGAGTCAAATTGATGTGTTGACTCCGCTATTTTTGATATGGTTTCCCTGGCGGTCGGGCTCTCTCTCTCTCTCCATTTCTTTCCCTTTTATAAAGGTGCCACCGGTGTTCCCTGTTTATTTCATTGTTAATTTTATTTAATTTTATTTAATTTACTTCTAACATTTTGGAGATGAATGATCTCTTCATCTATCGCATTCTCAGCCTTTCAATTTTGTCTTTGTAGCTTGCTTGCGCGTCCTCTCTCTCATCCTTACAATATCAATATTAAGGCTCTATTTCTTCATCTATCCCATTCTCAGCGTTTCAATATTGTCTTTCTAGCCTGCCTGCGCTTCCTCTCTCTCTTCCTTACAATATCAATATTATGGCTCGCTTCTCGGATGGAGTTTGTAAAAAAGAAATATTTATATGTGGGGATCATATTTTCAAATATCTTTTTGTGTTGGGGATAAAGGCCGAGGTGGGAAACACTTAAGCAAGCTGGGAGAATGATGAACAAAAGGACCTAATGGTGTAACTATAGATAAATCTTGGAACTAAACTATAATGACGAAGATGTACATAACACCAAGTTTAAATTTTGTAAAAAACACACTAAAAGAAGGTGAGGTACAGATTAAACAAAAGACACTAATATTTACATATATTATATTTCTTAAAAACTTCTATTTTTTATTAGATCAATTATAAAAAATGGTTTTGTAAGGTCCTGAAGCCTTACCAGTGGTAACAAAGTGAGCGGCAAAATGAAACCCACCAGAATCTTTCACCAATAGACAAATAGAAAGCTACCTTAATTTTCAGAAAACTTCAACCAAGCTTGCACCAAACTTAACTAGGGGAGTTGACCCCTTTTTGTCTTGTCTTCTAAATTTTAGCACAGGGTCCCTTAGATCAAAGGGACATACAAGTGGATTTCTTACTTTCTTCTTTTATTGAACTATGAACCACCCTTCCTTATTATCAACTGGTTGGACTAGAAAGGAGTTTACACTTGGAACAAAGGGATGGAATTTGATTTCCATTGTAGTACCATTGAAAGTTTATGCCTTGGATAAAACAATTTCTGGTTTTAGCACCGGTGAGAAGGCTAGAATGGATGAAGCATCAACTGAGGTCACCTTCTTCCTAGGGGATATTAGATCAACCAACAATTTTTATTTATAGTGGGGGTGGAGGATCTTTCCAAGTCCTCATTTGAAATAGGGGTAGCAGGATCTTCTGAATAAGAGACATCCTTATTGTCAGAAACCCATTCTTCTCTCGTAATCAACACCATAAGGTTTTTGAAAGAGAAGTCCTTCCACCAAGATAAATCCTTCTTTTTTCTAAGGAGATTGTAGTTTTTGGTCAGGTGTCTAGTACCAAAGCAACTACGACAATGAAATAACAAGTTTTCATAGTTAAGGGGCTGAGACCAGGAACGGTCTCCAACTTGAAAAAGTATTTTTTCAAGAAGGTTTCTAGAAGTATCTATACTCACAAGAATCCTAGCGAATGTCGTGAGGGAGAAGTGGTCGGTGTCTAGGTGTATTTGTAGAAACTAACCCAATGATTTACTAATAGCCTTTAGGCTGGATTCAGTCCAAAACTAAAGAGGGACATGGGGAAGGCAAATGCAAATGGATTTAATATGTAGAGGTTTAGTGAGGGGATTAAAGATTGAGGACCATTGTTTGAGGATTATGGGGTGGTGATTCAAGTTCCATGATTGGATTTCAATCTTTTCCTTATTCTCAATATTATTGAAATAATAATAAAGAAGATTTTAGTATGGGTAAATTTAAAAGTCTACATGAGAGAAGGGGTTGCTAATGATTCGAGATTCAAGCATGGAGATCATGAAATTTTGGCCACTAAACTATAAATTTTCAGATGACACCTTTCACTAAGAAGTGTTTCTTTGATTTAATCACTTGCCTAGTTTCCTCCTCATCAAAAATCAGTATCGGGTTTAGAGAAGTAGGGATAAGGGATTTGGGGTTTACTCTAGAAGGTGACCTGTAGGAGACAACATCTACGAAAGAGGTTGGCTTGCATCTATCAGCGATCCCAGTTTCAACCTCCATTGCCATTATGTCCCAACCCTTGAAGGATAAATGATTGTCATTCATAGGATGAGCAGAACGATTGGTAAAACTTGGAGAAGCAGGTTGACTAAGTTTTGAATGCCATGTGTACTGAGACCCAATAGTCGAGCAAGGAGAGATGGTCAACCTTGGCAGTGCTAGATCTAGACAAATAGCATTTACAGGGGCAGAAGCAGTGAGAGGATTTAAACCTCACCTAGGCGAGAGCTTATCATTGAATCCATCTATCAAAGCCATTAAATTAAAAAATCTATTAAAATGACTTATTCCATGGATTAAATTAGTAAAACTAAAACTGTTACAAGTTCTTATTACAAAAAACCTTCAAAACTTATATATTGTCTTTCTTCCTTGCTTACTATTAGCTGCTATGTTTACTTATATTCACTAACCTTCTATTATAATATATTCATGTTCTTTCTAATACTATTGTCCCCCAAAAACATTCTTATCTCATGATTACTTTGCTCCTTCTTTTTACCTTATATCTTCTTTCTATTTATCTTCTTTATTTTTCCCACACTTGGAAGCTGCACTCTATTTTTATTATTTACTCTTTCTCATTCTCCAATTTTTCCGTCTACTTCACACTAACTACTTATCCACCTACCAAAATATTTATCTCTAATCCAAATAATTGTTTAAATTCAAATTTAAAATTGTTGTGCAATAAATTTGTTTGGTGTGTTCAAACGTTGCTATGGTAGAACTCTAAAGTTAGGATAGAGGTAGGTGGGAGGGCTTGAATTATAATATTTTAACACTCCCCATAATTCTTGACTTTATTACCATGTATTATAAAGTGATTATGAACACAAAAAACATCATAGAAACTTCTTATCTGCCTATCTTCTTCTAGACCCATTTTGAACATGTCTTGAGTTATTTTATTCATTTCTAGAGCTAAATTGATGGAGTCTAGAGCCAGTCTATGGTACTCCAAAGTTAGACTGATGAACTCTAAAGTAAGTCTAGTTGACTCCACAGCTAGCATGTGTAACTCTAAATCCAAGTTGGTGGACTCTAGAGCCAGCCTGGGAATATTTAGGGCTAGATTATGGGTCTTCAGAGCCAACATATAATATTATAAATCCAATGTTGATAAATATATGACCCCTAAACTCTCTCTTAACCTCACAAAACTATTCTTTTGAAAAAGGCTTAGTGAATATATTAAAACTTTATTTCTCCGACTTGAAAAATTTAAGTTATATCACATTTTTTTCAACTAATTCTCTAATAAAATTATACTTGATTGCAATATTCTTACTTATACCATGTAAATCAAGATTCTTTGAAAATGATATGGAGGATATGTTGGCATAAAATATAGTTGAATCTCATTATTTTTTCTCATACAATTGTAATGGGTTCTGCTAATCCATATGGCTTGACATACTGCTGCATTCATTACTATATTCTCAACTTTAGCTGTTGAAAATGAAACTATGGGTTGTTTCTTTGAATCCCAAGAAATGTATCCTAACTTAAGACAAAACACCTAATGATGTGCTCTTTATATCATCAAAACTAATGGCCCAATTACCATCCATGTAGATAATTAACTAAAACACATTTGTTCTTGCATACAAGACTCTATATTCTTTTGTTCCATTCACATACCTCAAAATCCTCTTGTCTTCTTGCTAATGTGTCTTTTTTAGTGTTTTCATGAATCTAGATATGAGGATGATTGTATACATGATGTCTGATCTATTTATAGTTAAATGCATTAAACGTACCACTAAATTCTTATAATGTGTAGGGACTACATTTATGTTACAATGTTCCTTGTGCAACTTCAAACTTGTTTCAATTAGTGTTGATACTAGTTTATTGTCCAACATCCTAAACCTCTCTAAGATATCTTTTGCATACATAACTTGGCATATAAATATGATTTCATTCACGTATTTAATTTTTGTTCAAATAAAATATTTTAACAAACCTAAATAAATTATCTCAAACTCCTTTATGGCTGATTTGAACTCTTTCATAGACTGATTTGTATTTTTGGTGATTATTACATCATACACATATAAGACAACAATTAAAATACCTTGTTTTTTTTATTTAATTTAGAGTACTAGTTTAGTAAAACTTTTATTAAATTTGTTTCTCATCAAACAAGAGTCTATTTAGATGCACCATGCCCTTGGTGTTTGCTTGAACCCACATGATGCATTTTTCAGTCTATATAACTTGTTTTCATATCTGAGAATCTCCTAACCAAGTGGTTACTCCACATAAACATCTTATTCTAACACACTATTCATGAAGGCTGACTTGACATCTCTTTTATGTACCTTTAATTTTTGTTGAGAAACTATTACAATGATTATTCTTACCATATCTAGTCTTGCTATAGGGAAAAATGTCCCATTGAAGTTGCATCCAAGACTTTGTTTGTAGACTTTCAAAAATAGTATTTTTTATGCCTCTCTATATTAACTTTCAATGTGGTTTTGGTTTTATAAAACCATTTCACTCCAATGGCCTTTTTCCTACTAGAAGGTCTACTAGTTCCTATGCTTGATTTTTCTAAATGGCATGCATTTATTCATCCATTGTTTCATACCACTTACTATCCTTGATTGCTTCCTTAAAATAAAAAGGATAATCTAATAAAAATTAAAAAAAAAAAATCATTATTTCATCTTCATTTTATTCATACCTTGACTGCTCATAGACTTATTACAACCTTCTTGTCCTTGGTAAGCATTGACTTGAATTACAAGAGGATGAAATTGACTCATGAGCTAATCCTTGACATCCTTGTTGGTTTCTACCACTATATGAATCATCCCTTTGTAAAATAGGTCTCATACTTAGTGTATGGGTGGTTGTGCCACGTATTTGTTTTTTAATAAAGGGTCCACTAGCCCTTGTTTGCACTTTGTTACTCTTCTTGTCTCTCTTCCCATTGTTGCATCTTCAATGAATTGAACATCCTAGCTAATTATTAACTCCTTAGTGATTGGATTATGTTGGGTGAATATTTTTTCAATCAACGTACTGATAAACAAAATAGTTTTGATCAACCACAGTAGGAAGATTGGTCAGCCAGTTGTGTAGGTTTACCACATCAACAAGGGACTAATCTCTCCTCTCATCAAGGGGAGGTTCCCTATAGATATGTAGGAGCTATATACAATATAAATAAGCAGAAAATAACACATGGGGGTAGAATAAACCATCCATCTCTCTTCTTTCAGAGATGATGCTCACAAACAAAGGAGAAAATCTTGGTGAAAACACTGAAGACACTTTTCTTCTTTTAGAAGTGTTCTTGCAAGAAACAACAGGAGTTTCTTTCAGGTAGTAAAAGTAAATGGTGATAGAAGGGCGCAGTAACCAGTAGGATCAAATAGAACACAAAGTTTCCACCTCAACTACCCAAAGAGTATAACACAAAGGATAATGGGGGCACAAAGTCATCCAAGAATCCTCAACACAGAAAGAAAAGGAAAAAGACATGCTGAAAACAATTGTGAAAGCACAAAGTCTTCTCATAGTTGTTTTTAGGACACCTCGCTTTTTACCTTCACTAATTCTGCTTGTCAAATTAAATAAATAAGAATGCTTCTAAGAAATAGACATAGGAACAATTTCCTAAAGTAGCACAAGTCAAAACAACACAAAGTCTACAAAAACTTTCTTTCTCATTCAGATAAAATGAAATGAAATTACAATCTGAGCTCAAAGTCTCAGCCTTCTTCTTTCAAAATGGGCAGAGTTTTGCTCTTGTAAAAATGAAAAAAATCCCCTGCACTGATACGAAAGATTACATTATATAGAGGCAGAGAAAGGCCTGGCATCTTTTCCCATGGGGTGGTCCATTCGGTGCATTAATACTTTGGATGCATTCTTGATTTTGTCATACTGGAACAAGGCAACTGCTTTAATTGTGGTGTGATGGTTCATCCCCTTTGTCCACTCCTTAGCCTGAATTACTCATTCCATCACCTTCTAGCCATGTAATTGTCTATTCTTCATTTACTCAAAGGGGGCAAATAGATGACGCTTTCAATGTTTGCAGGCCCCAAAAATCTACCCAAAAAACTGCTTCACTTACTATTAATAAATCCCACTGAGTTTCCCTCTTTGTCTCTTTCTCTTTTTGGGTCTGGCCTTAGGCTCTTTGAACGCATTCGGGTCCATGCATTGAGTCTGCTAGAATCGACAGACACTTAAATGCAGCCGATTTGGTATTCATAAGTCTTTCCTCGATTGAAGGTTAACGGCTAGGTAGTCGCTCTATATTTGACATTTGCAGACCTGTCATTCTGCTATAACGTGGGTGAGGACATGTGGCAGCTTTTGTGTTTTTGAAATAAGCTTCTTGGAATGAGATTTGAAACTGTTAAAGGTTGGGGGCACAGATGCAAACACGTGACAGCTTCTGTTGCACTAGGACGGGACATGTGGTGATTTCCACTCTTTGAAGCTTCATTTGAAACTGTGTCTCGACATGGGACACTTGGCAGCTTCTACTACTCTTTTAAGCTTCAACCTTTTTTGGAGAGAACATGCCCTTTAGAGTCTTTCAGGTGGCCTCTAGGCTTCAGTTCCTTCAGAGGGCTATTGGTTCCTTTATTTCCTTTTAACAAAATATCTGAAGGAATTCCTTCAGACAATTTGTCTAAAGGAAGTTTCCTCCCTTTGATTCTATGTCTTTGCATTTGAGGGGGCCCCATCCTTTGACATGTGGTGAGATCTGCAACATCAAACAAGTGACATGCATCATTTTCTATTGAATCTTACTAGAGACATGTGGCATCTTCTGCCACTTCATACTGAAATTTCCACCATTGACACTTGGCTCTTTTTGCTCTCAGGCTTTTGCAACACCATAAAAATGTTTGGGGCTCAGTTAGGCTCTTGCAGATGATGACACTTGTTGGCCTCCGCCGATATTTTTAAGGGACACGTGGCATCCTCCACCACTCT
The DNA here is from genome assembly GCA_037957365.1 of Torreya grandis. Classification (NCBI taxonomy): domain Eukaryota; kingdom Viridiplantae; phylum Streptophyta; class Pinopsida; order Cupressales; family Taxaceae; genus Torreya; species Torreya grandis. The sequence continues at coordinate 870,679 of JARHVA010004281.1, read as the reverse complement.
TCTAAAAAAAAGTATAATGGGCTCAACTGACGACACTTGGTAGCATCCGCTTGACCCTTGCTTTTGCATGCACTTCTTTCCTTAACTGAGGCAGTCTTTGAACCTTTGAACCCAGCGTGTTGAACCGATTGAAAGTGGAACCCATTGAACTGATGAACCTAAATGGTTCAAGGTTCAATGGTTCAATCCTTGTTCTGATGTTCACTGACAGACCCTTTTTGATTAAAACAAGGCGTTGAACCAATCCTGAAGATGACTGAGTGTTGGAAACTAGTTCTTCTAATCGGACTCGCCTGCAGAAGCCTTTGAACTTGTGAACTTGATAATCCCTTTACTAAAAAAAGCTTTAAAAATGAGGAATTTGAAATCTTAAAACAAATTTTTGTAAAAGAAAGGGACATTTTATGTTTTACAGGGCCAAAATGGTCCATATGTTGGCCCAAAAATGAGAAGTCATTTTTCGGGGACAATAGCTGGCTCCTATTGGGGAACTACCTTCAGTTGGAACCCTGAAACACAGCTGAGGGGAGTAGAAACTAGAATCTCTAGTTGCTTGAAGTGTGTCATTGGGCTACAGAGTCGTGATACCCAAAAACAAAGGCTCCAAAAAATGAAAACAAAAGAACAAAATAGAAATAAAAGACTATACAAATATACATATGTACAGGGGAACTCATCTGATACTTTAAGAGTTGAAGTGCTTCATGTTGAGTTGTGGAGCAAAAAGCTTCACTAAATGTGCAAATGTGGAGGTTGTTGGGTGACACAGTAATCGACATCGGTCAGAGCCAACTAACATCGGTTAGGGGTCAACCGACATCAGTTATATTCAGCTACACAGTAACTAGCATCGGTTAGGATCAGTCGTCATCGATCACCTTCAGACCGACATCGGTCATCTGTGCATTTCCAAAACTGTTCTAATTTTAGGAGAATATTTAGTTTTCATGTAAAGACTAATTTTAGTCTTGAGTCTGCGTTTCTAATTATTGTTTTCTTTGGTTTATATTTAAGAGACCCATGGAGATGTATTGTCACTGAAAGTAGGCAAAATAACCATTGATTTGATTGTCACAACAAGTAGGCAAAACAACCATTGAGTTGATTTTCACAACAAGAGGAGGCAACAACAACCATTGGGTTGATTGTCACTAGAGGGAACAACTCGGTTATTGAGTTGGTTGTAATTGAGAAAGAGAGAGAACTCTTGAGGGAGAATTACTGTACACCCAAGAGGTGTGAGGAGAAAGAGGTTTCTTCATTGTATTTCCTTCTGGAAGAGTTTAATACAAGATTGTATTGTTTCTCGTATCTCCTATTCTTTGTTGTTTCTGATTTCTAGTTACTTATTACTTTTGGTTTAATTCTGTGTTTAGTTACTTATACAAAAGTAATCAATTGAGCTCTAAGGTACTAACAATTGGTATCAGAGCTACAAGATCCTGACAGGTGGTATCAGAGCAGGTTAGTGTTTGTTGATTACAGGTTCACTCACAGGGGTTTCTGATTGAGTGGGAGTAAAGCAATGGCAGAAGAAAGTAAACTAAGAATAGAGAAATTCAATGGCAAGAATTATCAATTATGGAGGATGCAGATAGAAGATTATATGTATCAAAAAGATCTATACTTACTGTTGGGTGGGGTTTCAAGAAAGCCCATAGATATGCAAGATGAAGAATGCAATGTTCTTGATAGAAATGCTCTTGGATCTATAAGGTGGAGCCTGGCATCATCTGTGAATTCCAACATTTCACAAGCAAAGACAACGGTAGAGTTAATGGATACTTTGGCAAATTTATATGTTAGCTTCAAATAAGGTATATCTTATGAAGCAATTATTTAATTTGTAAATGCAGGAAGGTGGATCTGTATATAGTCATCTTAGTGATTTCCATGGATTAGTAAATCAATTAATTTCAGTCAAAATAATTTTTGATGATGAAATTAAGGTTCTCTTAATCTTATGTTCTTTACCTGAATGTTGGGATAGTTTGGTAATGGCAGTTAGTAATACTACATCTACTTCAAATATCTTGAAAGTTGATGATGTTGTTAGTGTAATCTTGAATGAAGAAATTTGCAAGAAAAGCACAAGGGAAACATCAGGTAATGCTTTAAGTGTTGAAAGCAGGGGAAACCAAAGAGAGAAGGGCAAGCAAGGGAAATCAAGGTCAAAGATGGGAAGTAGATCCAAATCCAGAAATGGAAGTATAACCTACTGGAATTATGGAAAGAAACGACATGCAAAGAAAGATTGTTGGTTGAAAGAAGATCAGCATGAAGGTAATAAAGAAGTAGATGTTGTAGGTATTGTTGCACATGATGCTCTTATATTTTCTTTGGATAAAGTAGAATCTTGGGTTTTAGATTTCGGTGCCTCTTTCCATGCAACCCCAAATAGAGAATTTTTCAATGATTATGTCCATAGAGACTTTGGAAATGTTTATTTAGGGGATGATGAGCCTTGTCAAATTGTTAGAAAAGGAGAAGTGCAACTGAAATTGTAGAATGGAAACACATGGGTGTTGAAGGATGTCATGCATGTACCCATCCCGAAGAGGAATTTGATTTCTCTAGGAAATTTGGGTGATGAGGGTTGCATAGTAACTCTCACAGCTGAATCTTGGAAAGTTTCCAAGGGTGCACTTGTATTAGCAAGAGGTAAGAAAGTAGGTACACTTTATCTATCTACTTGTATTACTGATTCTCCTTCTGTTTTATCTACTTCAAATGTAGATGCAAAGATGTGGCACTATAGGCTTGGTCACATGAGTGAGAAGGGAATGAATGTTCTTAAGTCAAAAGGTAATCTTTCAGATTTGAAAAGTATAGATCGAGATTTCTGTGAGCATTGTATTTTTTGGAAACAGAAGAAAGTGAGGTTTCTCACAATTGAGTCAACAAAAAAGAAGCACAAGTTGGAGCTTGTTCACACAGACGTGTGGAGACCAGCTCAGGGAGCTTCTATTGGAGGATCACAGTATTATGTTTCTTTCATTGATGATGCTACAAGAAAAGTATGGGTTTATTACATAAAGAGGAAATATGATGTTTTTGACACATTTAAGAAATAGAAAGTCTTGGCTTTCAATGAGAAGGTGATGGAAAGTGATCAGCTCAAGAGGCTGAATAATTTTGAGCAAGGCAATTTTGATTTGGAAGAGGTTATTTTCCAAAATGAGCTCATGGGTAAAAATCATCACTCACAAGAAAACACAGACACCGACGTCAGTCACGCAGAGACCGACGTCGATCAAGCAGAGACCGACGTCGATCAAGCAGGAACTGATGTCGGTCAGGTGGAGACTGAAGTCGATGATGTCAGGCAGGTGGAAACTGACATTGGTTAGGTGGAAACTAACGTTGTTCAGGTCGGTCAGATGGAACCAACACTGGTCGGGTGCAGACTAAGAGATGACCAGGATCGGTCACTGTTAGAATATTTGGGTGGATAGCAAGCTGTGAATGAGTCTCAAACACCCATGAGGAGGTTCAAAAGGGTAAGTAAACCTCTAATTTGTTATTCCCCTTCTTTATACTACTTGTTGCTCACTGATGGTGGAGAACCAAGAAGTTTTGAAGAGGCAATGCAGGTAGAATCTAGGAAACAGTGGGAACATGGCATGAATGAAGAAATTGATTCCTTAGAAGAGAACCAAACGTGGGATTTGGTTGAGTTTCTAGCCCAAAAGAAAGCACTAAAAAACAAATGTGTTTACAGGTTAAAGGAAGGAGAGAATGGACAAGTGAGACATAAGGCCAAGTTATATGGTCTTAAGCAAGCTCCAAGATAATAGTATTTGAGGTTTGATAGGTTTATGACAGAGCATGGCTTTAGTCAATGTCAATCTGACCATTTTGTTTATTTTACAAGATTGGATAATAGTAGCTACATTATCCTATTACTGTATGTAGATGATATACTTTTTGCAGGTTCACACATGCAAGCTATTACTGAGCTAAAGGTAAAATTAGCTCAGACATTTGCCATGAAGGATTTAGGAGCAGCAAAGAAAATCCTTGGCATGAGTATTTCTAGAGACAGAGAAAATCATAGTTTGATTTTGTCTCAAGAGGATTATGTGAATAAGGTGATGGAGAGGTTCAATTTGCAAGATGCAAAACTAGTAAGCACACCTGTGGCTGGACAGTTCAAGTTTAGCACAAAACAGTCTCCTAAATCACATGATGAGGTTGAGTACATGGTATGTACTAGACCTGATATTTCCCAAGCAGTGGGAGTTTTCAGCAAGTTTATGGCCAATCCAGGAAAGGAACACTGGAAAGCAGTTCAGTGGATTCTCATATATCTAAGAGGGACCAGCAGTAGGCATTTATGCTATGGAGGGTCAAAAACTTCTCTACATGGGTATGTAGATTCAGATATGGTAGGTGACTTGGATGGCAGGAGAAGCACCACATGATATGTGTTCAATGTTGGTGGAACGGTGGTTAGCTAGATTTCAAAGTTACAAAAAGTTGTTGCCATGTCTACTACAGAGGCAGAATACATTATAGTCACAAAGGCTAGCAAGGAAATGATATGGATGACTTGGTTCATGGAAGAGTTGGGAAAGGAGCAAGAGAGTTGTGAATTATACAGTGATATTCAAAGTGCAATTCATTTGGCAAAGAATTCTGCCTTTCATTCAAGAGCCAAACATATATAGCTTAGGTACCACTTCATTAGATAGGTATTGGAAGATGGTCAGTTGAAGATGCAAAAGATCCATACGGATAAGAACCCTACTGATATGTTAACAAAGCCGGTAACAAATGAGAAGTTGAATCTTCATTCAACTTTTGTTGGTCTTCAAGATTGAACTTTAAGATGCATAAAAAATCCAAAAACAAGTTAGAGAATGTTGTTGTACAAGTACATGTACAGATGCAGTTGTTTATCTCCAAGTGGGAGATTGTTGAGTTGTGGAGCTAAAAGCTTCACTGAATGTGCAAATGTGGAGGTTGCTGGGTGACACAGTAATTGACATCAGTAAGAGCCAACTGACATCGGTTAGGGGTTGACCGACATCGGTTATATTCAGCTACATAGTAATCGACATCGATTAGGATTAGCTGGCATTGATCACCTTCAGGCTGACATCAATCATCTGTGTGTTTCCAGAACTGTTCTAATTTTAAGAGAACAGTTAATTTGCATGTAAAGACTAATTTTAGTCTTGAGTCTATGTTTCTAATTATTGTTTGCTTTGGGTTCTATTTAAGAGACCCATGGGGCTGTATTGTCATTGGAAGTAGGAAAAACAACCATTGAGTTGATTGCCACAACAAGAGGAGGCAACAACAACCATTGGGTTGATTATCACTGGAGGGAACAACTCGGTTATTGAGTTAGTTGTAATTGAGAGAGAGAGAGAGAGAGAGAACTCTTGAGGGAGATTTACTGTACACCCAAGAGGTGTGAGGAGAAAGAGGTTTCTTCATTGTATTTCCCTTTAGAAGAGTTTAATACAAGATTGTATTGTTTCTCGTATCTCTTATTCTTTATTGTTTCTGATTTCTTGTTACTTATTACTTCTGGTTTAATTCTATGTTTAGTTTTTTATACAAAAGTAATCAATTGAGCTCTAAGGTATTAATAATTGGTATCAGAGCTACAAGATCTTGACACTTCAGATGTTGCCCATTATGAGGCAGTGAAAAGAGAGTGCCATCTTGATACTTCAACAGAAAACTATTTTTACCATTGAGCTGATGAATAGTAAAAGGGCCCCTCCATAGGGAATCAAATTTTCCATGCATCCCCTTTGGTTCTCTTCTCTTGTCCCACAGTAGGACTTGATCTCCAATCTATAAATCATGATTCTTTGCTTTCTGATCAAAGAGATTCTTCACCAGACATTGATGGGTGGTAATTTGGTCCACCACTATAGTTCTCTGCTCATTCAGCTCAACAAGGCATATGATCCTCTTCTCAAAGGATCTCTCGTACGTTTGATCCTCAATCGCCTTAGCCAATTTCAATGCTGGCAATTCCAAGGTGATTGGTATCTCAACATTGACGCCATAAAGAAGTTGGAAGGGAGACATACCAATTGCCCTCTTGGGTGTAATTCTATCTGCCCATAGAGCATCAACCAATTCCTTATGCCAAGTCCTTTGGTTATCATCCACTAGCTTCTTGATGATAGTCACCAGGCTCTTATTGCTTGACTCAGCCTATCCATTCCCTTGTGGAAAGTAATCAGAAGAGTGAGAGATTGTGATTCTGTAGTGGAAACAGAATTGAGTAATCTCCTGGGAAGTAAAACAGGTGGCATTGTCAGTGACAATTTTGAGTGGGACCCCAAACTTGGACATGATGTTTTCTTTGAGGAAATTGCACACTACTTCTGAAGTAGCATGTTTGATTGAAACTGCTTCCACACATTTGGTGAAGTAGTCTGTTGCTATGAGGACATAGTCATGTCCAACACTTGATGATGGGTTTACAACTCCAATAAAATCAATCCCCCATTGTTGTAATGGCTCCTCTATGATCACTGGTTTGAGGGGTAGGGCAGCTAACTTGGGCCTTCCAACAAATTACTGGCACAGTTCACATCCCCTGACCCACTTGTATGCATCTTGAAAGAGAGTTGGCCAATAATTCTTGGCTCGTAAGATCTTATGGGTAGTCATAGGGGCATAAAAATGTCCTCCATAGGCCAAATTGTGGAAGGACTTCAGGAGTCGGCTTTGTTGTTGCTTGTCCACACAGTGAAGGAACTTTCCATCAAGGCTCCTCTTGTATAAGCCATTGTCCCAGAGGACAGAATTAATAGCTTTCAGCTTGATGGTTCTCCTTTATTTATAAGATAGGTGAGCATGACATTCATCATAAGTAAGAAAAGGAGCAATACCTAAATACCACTCATTTGTGGTGGAGACAAAGATGACTGTTGGTATGTCATTCGCCTCAAGTTATTTATGCTCTGTTCCTCTTGCCCTGTTATCAACAATTAGTTGGCATAACCCCTTTCCATGTACCAGCTTTGTTGGCTTGATGATCAGATCAAACTCCTAGATCTTTGCAACCCAATTGCTTCTTTTCGTCCCAAACACTTGCTGAGTCAGTATAGATTTTACTATGGTGTCAGGGACCAAGGCAGTAACTCAAGAATTGAGGATGTAGAAACAAAAATGTTTTATGGCCTTCACCACTGCATAAGCGTGCTTTTTCATATTTGAGTACTTCAGCTCATGAGCTTTGAGAGGACAACTCATGAAGAAAATGGGAGATTCCATACCATCTTTATTCTGTTGAACCAAAATTGTTGAAACCGTATGTTCTGAAGCATAACTGTAAATGGTGAACTCTTTGTTATAGTCTAGACAAGCCAGAATTGGAGCATGGGCTATGGCAGCCTTGACATCCTCAAACGCCGATTTACCTTCTTCAGTCCAGCTGAAGGTGGATTTTCCCTTGATCATGTTACCAATGTGCCTAGTCTTCTCAGCAAACTTGGGGATGAACCTTCATAAGAAATTCACCTTTCCAAAGAAAGAGTGAACAACAGTCTTGCTTGTGGGCAAGGATAGTTCTTGGATAGACTTGACTCTGTCTAAGTCAATCTTTATGCCTCCTTTGGACACAACGTGTCCAAGAATTTTCCCCTCCGTTACTCTAAAGACTGACTTCATGGGGTTTAAGGATATGCTATTTTGGGGGTAGCGCTCCAGTACTCGTTGCAAATGGTTCACATGAACTGGGCAATGCTTAGAGAAGATAGTCAAGTCATCAAGATAAAATACAATGAACTTACCCATCTCATCCATGAAGGCAATGTCCATAGCTCTTTGGAAGGTGGCACCAGCACTTATCAAGCCAAAAGGCATCTTTTTATACACAAATGTGCCCCAAGGTGTGGTGAAAGCGATCTTATGCTAGTCTGTTTCATCAACATCAACCTGATTATATCTTGAGAAGCCATCTAGCATTGATAACATCTCCAAGCCTATCACTGTCTGAGGCACTTGATCCATTATTGGCAAAAGATAATTATCCTTCAAGGATGCCTGATTCAAATTTCTAAAATCCACACAAAGGCGAATTTCACCATTCTTCTTTCTTATAGGCACTATATTGGCAACCCATGTGGAATGATGGATTGGAAAGATTATCCTGGCATTTAACATTTTTTGTATCTCAGATAAAATAGTACCTAATATTTTTGGATTATAATGCCAGGACTTTTGCCTGTAAGGTGTTGAATCAGCCTTGAGAGGGATGTTGTGTCAAATTTCGTCAGGCCGGAGTGATTTTAGGTTAGCATAGGAGTATGCTAGGACATCCATGTATTCATTGAGCAAATAGGTGAACTTGAAACACTCTTAAGGAGTAAAACATTTTCCAATGTTCACCATTTTGGGGTCTTCCTTGGTTCTCATATTTACTTGATCAAACTCTTGAGATGAGCTTGAATCCATTGGCTATTTTCTGATGAATCTATCATGCTTATCAAATAGCTTTTCAAAGTAAACCAGGCCTTTGGGAATCTTATTCCCTTTGAGTTGCAAGAGCTCCTCACCTGTGTCTGCATTTGATTCAGGAGTTGTTTCAAACTTTTGAGGTTCACTGCCTTCAAAATGTAGCCATTCAAAGTTGTCCTTTTGCTTCAAGAAGGCAATGATTTGGTTGTCATTGTTAAATACTTGCCAATGATTGGCATTATTAGGTACACTTGGATGAAAGACTAGCTCAATCGTGTACTTGTCTCCTTTTAAATCTAGGTGGGGGACCAAGAGAGTATCTGAAACAACAAATGCATCTGCCTGGTCATTGAATTCTCTAGGAACTGCAGAGATGCTAAAAGCATCAAAGTCTTCAAACTAGTCCCAGACTAGAATGTGGTAATGATGCAATCTTTCATTCTTGGTCTGATACAGGTTCCTCACCTGACAAACTACTAGTTCGACACCTCCTTTAGCATCAAGGAGCTTGATGCCTTTGTCTCGAGCAGCTCCCAATCTAAGCAACAAAGACTCATATTCAGTTGTGTTATTCATGTTGCTGAATTGAAATTTGTAAGATGAGGGAGAAATATCTCCTTGAGGAGATATTAACACAACTCTAGCTCTTGAACCAGTGGAAGAGTAGCTACCATCAAATTCAAGAATCCATATTTCATTTGATACTAAGTTTCTTTTGGATTCTTCTTCATCCGAGGGTGGAGATACTTCCACACTTGCCTTGTGCTCAGCCAATTCCTCTATTGTTCTAGCTGAATGCATTTCCAGGCTATCATTTACAAGAGCTTCATCAGATGTCTCATGAACTCCATATGTGTATAGAAAGTAGTTACCCATGCCTAAAATTTCAAATAGAATTTGAGCTTCAGGTGCTAATGTCTGGGTAACCACATATTTTGCTTCCTTCTCAGTGAGCAACCTCTTCATAACACCTTTAACGAGAATCCTTGCCTCTGATAAATCCATGCTCAATTCACCACCAACATCCCTATAGAAATTCCACCCAAGAAGGATGCCATATGATGCTGGGATGTCTTCTACTAAGACAGTCATCTTGATTCCTTTATCTAGAAAGGCAACAAATGCAAATTAGGTGTCTTTAATTTGCTCCAGTAGTGGCACTTGTTTGTTGTCCATGGAGAAGCATCTACCAAAAGTCTTAATCAATGTGAGGTCAATGGATTCAGCCACTTTAGCAGGAATGACATTGTTTGAAGCTCTAGAATCAATGATGCAATTATTCAACTAATGTCCATTTATCAGCAATGAGACATAAAAAGGTTCAGTTCTGTCAGGAGCAGCAGGGGGAGCAATGACAAGGTTGTTCCTAGTGGGTGCATTCCAGGCAGGATCATGTGTCACCTTGGGAATTGATTTTTCAATAGGGATGTTCTGGTTTTTAACACATTGAACCAGTCTATCTAATTACTCAGGATGGGACTACAAAAATTCAAATTTAGACATTTTGAATTTCGATTTTCTTTACACAATCAATGATATCAAATGTCTAGAACGAGCTAGGGGCAGAGGATGGGAGTTCCTCCTTTAGATTTTTTAAAGGGGGAGGACTGGAATACAGATTTGAAGTAGAAAGAATAGGGGTATTTTGGGTACTTACCTTTTTTTACAATCACTAGGTCTTTTGGCTGCAAAGGGAGAGTGGATCCCCACTTAGCAATTGAAACTGCTGATTGAGGTCGCTCCTCTGCTTTCTCTTTATCATCTTGTTGAGCTGATTGATTCTTGGACTAATTGAATACAACATATGACCCCTCAACTGCATTTACTTCACTTCTAGGTTCATCCTAATAGTTCAAGAAACCAATAAGGGAGTCACAAGTTAATTCTTCTTCTTCCTCAGTGAAGAGATTAGTGTCATCTTTGAGATTCAACTCAGGCTGGAATGAGAAGTCTGATTCAACTTCAAGATATCCAACTGCTGAGTTAGTTGGAGGTGCTTTTTGGGTGAGGTTCCTTTGTGGAGGAGGAAGGTGATTTTATTGTCCTTGATTCCTGATAGCATTGCCTTGGTATGCCTGATTTTGAAATGTCCTCCTAGGAATATCTCTGAATGTAGGAGCAGATGACATCCCTTGCGCCACTTGCTTTCTGAGAGCTAGCATTTCATTTTCCAGCTTTTGCACATTGGGTCAGTGGTGGTTGTAGGTGAGTATTCAGAAGATGAAGAGGATTTGCCTTTATTAGGGTCTCTCCTTATCTTTTCTACCAAGATAAGGTCATCTTCTACCTTAGTAGCCAAGTTTTGAGCCACAGCAAGGGCTATGTGTCTGGCCCGTCTCAGCAAGAAACTCAGTTTAGGCAGTTGTGAGTTGATGAAGAAGCATTTGAGGTTCTGAGGTGTCAGCTGGGTGACCATGGGAATCATGTGCCTCAGCTTATCGAACCTGGCAATAAAATCCCTCATACGCTCATGAGGATCTTTCTTCATCTGAGTGAGCTAGGCCAGCAAGGCATGTGCATATTCTGCAGGCTTGAATTTGGCTTCAAATTTGTCTTTTAGAGTGTCCCAATCTGTCACCGATCCAACCTATAGGTGGTAGAACCAGTCTGCAACAGTGCCTTGTAGTGTCTCCACGAATAGCCTAAACGCTATGTCTTCAAATTCCACCCCTATTACACTGCAGGCTATGTTGAAAGCTGCAATGTGTTCATCAAGATGAACTTTCCCATCACCAAATAATTTGGGGAAATTCTTCCTTGAACTGTGTGGAAGCTCATGCAGAGGTGGAGTCAAATTCAGTGGACCGAAAGAGTTACCCTAGGGGCCTTGAGCCATGATTTGATTATGTAAAAGTGGGATCACTAATCCAGATGGAGTGTTGGTAGGCAAAGCTCGGCTAGCAGTAGAAAAAGAAGCTCTGCCTTGTGGTGGTGACCTAGTAGGGCTAGGAGGAAGACTCCTAGTTTGTTTAAGGTGAGGCTGTCGAGGAAATAACTCAAAATTACTCTACTGCACCAACTCAAAAGCAGGGTCAACAACACCTTGGGATTTCTAGCCTCAGGTATAGCATGGAGTTGCCAGATTGTAAAACAAAAATGGAAAAGGACTGGTCTTACTTCAATTTGAAGCTTGAGGCTTCAGACTGCTTGTCCCTCCCTAGCGGAGTCACCAGAAAATATTGGGTGAATATTTTGTCAATTAGCATACTGATAAAAAAATAGGTCTGATCAACCACAACAAGAAGATTGGTCGGCCAGTTGTGTAGGTTTACCACATCAACAGGGGACTAATGTCTCCTCTCATCAAGGGGAGGTTCCCTATAGATATGTAAGAGCTATATACAATATAAATAAGTAGAAAATAACACATGGAGGTAGAATAAACCATCCATCTCTCTTATTTTAGAGATGATTTTCATAGACAAAGGAGAAAATCTTGGTGGAAACACTGAAGGCACTTCTCTTCTTTCAAAAGTGTTCTTGTAGGAAACAAAGAGAGTTTCTTTTAGGTAGTAAAAGTAAATGGTGACAGAAGGGCATAGTAACCAGCAGGATGAAACAAAACACAATGTTTCCACCTCAACTACCCAAAGAGTATAACATAAAGGATAATGGGGGCACAAAGTTGTCCCAAAATCCTCAACACAGAAAGAAAAGGAAAAACACACGCTAAAAATAATTGTGAAAGCACAAAGTCTTCTCACAGTTGTTTTCAAGACACCTCACTTTTTACCTTCACTAATTATACTTGTCAAATTAAATAAATAAGAATGCTTCTAGGAAATAGACATAAGAATAATTTTCTAAAGTAGCACAAGTCAAAACAGCACAAAGTCTGCAAAAACTTGCTTTCTCATTCAGATAAAATGAAATGAAATTAAAATCTGAGCTCAAAGTCTCAGTCTTCTTATTTCAAAATGGGCAGAGTTTCACTCTTGTAAAAATGAAAAAAGTCCCCTGCACTGATACAAAAGATTAGATTATATAGAGGCAGAGAGAGGCCTGGTGCCTTTTCCCATGGGGTGATCCATTTGGCGCATTAATGCCTTAGATGCATTCTTGGTTTTATCATGCTGGAATAGGGCTGCTACTTTAACTGTGGTGTGTTGGATCATCCCCTTTGTCCACTCCTTAGCTTGAATCGCTCATTCCATCACCTGCTAGTCGCGCAATTGTCTATTTTGCATTTATCTCAAAGGGGGTAAACAAATGACACTTTCAATGTTTGCAGGCCCCAAAAATCTACCCAACGAACTGCTTCACTTATTGGAAATAACTCGCACTGAGTTTCCCTCTTTGTCTCTTTCTCTTCTCGGGTCTGGCCTTAGGGTCTTTGAATGCATTCACATCCATGCCTTAAGTCTGCTAGAATCGATAGAAACTTAAATGCAGCCAATTTGGTGTTCATAGGTCTTTCCTTGATTGAAGGTTAATGGCTAGCCAATCACTCTAAATTTGACATTTGCAGACTTGTCATTCTACTGAAATGTGGGTGAGGACATGTGGCAGCTTTCATGTTTTTGAAATAAGCTTCTCAGAATGAGCTTTGAAACTACTAAAAGCTGGGGGTGTGGATGTAGACACGTGACAGCTTCCACTACACTAAGATTGGACACATGGCGAGTTCTGATCTTTAAAGCTTCATTTGAAACTGTCTCGGCATATGACCCTTGGCAGCTTTCACTATGCTTTTAAGCTTTAACCTTTTTCAGAGAGAACATGCCCTTTGGAGTCTTTCAGGTGGCCTCCGGGCTTCAATTCCTTTGAAGGGCTATTGGTCCCTTTATTTCCTTCAGAAAAAATGTCTGAAGGAAGTTTCCTCCCTTTGATTCTATGTCTTTGCATTTGATGGGGCTCCGTCCTTTGACACGTGGTGAGTTTCGCTGCATCAAACAAGTGACATGCATCATTTTCCATTGAATCTTATCAGAGACATGTGGCATATTCTGCCACTTCATATTGAAACGTTATGCCGTTGACACTTGGCTCTTTCCATTCTCAAGATTTTGCAACACCATAGAAACATTTGGGGCTTAGTTAGGCTCTTGTAGATGATGGCACTTGTCGGCCTCCACCGATATTTTAAAGGGACACATGGCATCCTTCGCCACTCCTCTGAAATAAAGTATAATGGGCTCAGCCGATGACACTTGGCAGCATCCGCTTGACCCTTGCTTTTACGCGTGCTTCTTTCCTTAACTGAGGGAGTCTTTGAACCTTTTAAACCTGGCATGTTGAATCGATTGAAAGTGGAACCCGTTGAATCAATGAACCTAAATGGTTCAAGGTTAATGGTTCAATCCTTGTTATGATGTTCACCGACATACCCTTTTTGATTGAACCAACGCGTTGAACCAATCTTGAAGATGACTGAGTGTTGGAAACTGGTTCTTCTAATTGAACTCGCTTGCAAAAGCCTTTGAACCTGTGAACCTGCTAATCCCTTTACTGAAAAAAACTTGAAAAATGAGGAATTTGAAAGCTCAAAACAAATTTTTGTATAGGGAAGGGACAATTTTGGTTTTGCAGGGCCAAAATGGTCCATATGTTGGCCCAAAAATGAGAAGTCATTTTCTGGGAACAATAAATTATATAGTCTATAACCATTTAATTACTCATTATATCCAATGAAAAAACATTTCTATCTTTTATGACCCCATTTTGATCTTATTTTCTTGGGCATATGCATATGCCACTCATCCAAACACTATAAGGTATTCAACACTTAGTTTTACGCTACTCCCTACTTCTTCAGGGATCGTATCCCCAACACTTTTAGTTGGACATATGTTTAAAAAATTGGTTTTTTCAATATCCTCGACTTAAAATTCATTAGAAAAAACTTTCAACTTAATCATGTTCATTGACATCTTTTGAATAGTCTAGTTATTTCAATCAGCTACACCATTTTGTTGTGGTGTACACCTCACTGTAAATTAATTCTTGATGCCTTTATCCTTGTAAAAATTAATAAGTTGATTATATATTTATTATCCTCCTCTATCCAATGTCAAAATATTTAGTAATCGCCACTTTGCTTCTCAACCATTGCCTTGAATTGCTTGAATGTTTCAAACACCTCTAATTTGTTCTTTAAAAAGTAAACCAATATCTTTAAGCTAAAGTCAACTATGAATATGATAAAAAATACATTATTAAATAATGGTGGATTATTCATATGACCGTGTATGTTTTAATTTATTAGTTCAAGAGGAGTTCTTTCTCTCCATGATTTACCCATAGGAAAAGTATTACTATTTTGCTTCCCAAAATACAACCTTCACACATTTTGTTTGGTTGTTCTATGAAGGGAAAACCTCTCACCATTTAAATCTTATGAAGGATGTTCATCTCACCAAAATTTAAATACCCATACCTCATGTGTCAAAGACCACACTTATCTACTACCACAGTTTGGAATGCTATTATGCTCTCACTTTGCATTTTCAAAGGAAACACCATATTAGTTGTCATATTTATTGATATAATCTACATATTGAAATGATTCTTATCAAATATTATACACTCTCCATATTAAAATATGACCCTATATATTTTTTTAAAAATTTATCCAATGTTGATTAGGTTGTGTTTTAACCCTTTCAAATAGTAAACAACCTGAATTTGTCACATTGCTTAGTGTAGATAGAAATGTTTCCTTTTGTAAAATTACACTAAGGGTTCCTCAAGAACCTCCTTCAACTTACTTTAATGGATCAACTTCCCATGCAGAACTTGGTGGATGTTCCAAGCACTTGAAGTTGACACTCGAGCTCCACTTTTTGCTTCCTAGTAGGGTTTGAGTACTTCCTAAACCAAAAATAGTTTCTTAGATAATTTGTTTTCAATACAATGTTTTTAACACCTCTTTATACACCCTAAAATCTTCTTTAAATCATTATAATTTCTTTACAAAATATTTAAATGGAAGTTGACCTTTATTTGGCATTAGGACTAGACCTCACCAATAGGTTTACCTACATATTTGAGCTCCATTTGACCCTAAAATGGTTATATTTTCAATATGATGGATTAAATACACTAAAAATACCTTTTTAAACTTTAATTTACCAAATTTAAATCATATATTAGGTTGAAAATGTGCATGACCTCCACCTTGGGTTATAGCCCTAAGGCTTTCCTTCACACTTGACTGTAATCGTTGTTGTGTAGGGTGCCGTGTTTGATATCAAGCATCATATAAGGGTTTATTATGTTCTTTAATTTATTCCCAAACTATTAAAACCTTATTAACTAATCCAATTGGTCTCTGGTTCACCATTCTTCATTTTCCCCAAAACTACCATTCTCGTGCATGAAGAGACTGCCCTTGCTCTGAGACAAAATAAAGAGTATTAGGACTATTATTTTGGTAAGAGTGAGTATTTTAAAGTCTTAAAAAGGTATTAATTAAAAAATTTACAAAAAAAATTGTTTTATTCCATGGTTATGGGGTCTAACCATCTCAATATTCTCAAAAAAGGGGGAAAAAACCTTGTTTTTTGCATGCTTATTCAAACCTCCTTATGAATTCTACTTCCACACTTATTTGATGAATAAAATCTGATCATGAATTTTAATCACCCTTATTTAATGATTTTTGAACCTAGGTATCCACCCAAAATCTCTCTCCCAAGTATATTCCCATATTCACCTCTTGAACCAAGGGTTTCCTTACCTTGCCTATACAGACTAAGTCTATCTTACTTGTGGGAAAAGGGCCTTGGATAGATTTAGGATGTATTTTAAACGATATTTTATTAATTTTATCATGAGTAATACATATCACACTATTTTAAACTCCCTCTTCCTTCCTTGGGCATCAAACTCTCACCATGTTCCTCTCAAGCTTATGACACTGTCTGACTGTGACAGTGAACATGGTATCTCCTTTTAGGTGCCTTTCTTTGGAGATTATAACCAAGGTTTCAAAAAAATATATAGTAATTTTTAATCACCTTCATTTACATTTTAAATAATTTCCAAACCTATAATTTTGGCCCTTTAGGGCTTCCAATTGTTCCCTGTCCTCTTGGACTGAGACAGTCCTAGGTCTCTCCCTGTAGGTGTTTTCTAGATCAAGATAAACATGTTCATGGTGACATTGATGCCATGGAGTTATTTGTTTAAATTAAAAAAAAAAAATTTCCTGATCTCATTCATGGTCATGCATATATCACAAACTTTAACTTTTCTACCTATAGGTGATTCCTAATAGTCCTGTGTACAGACAGAGAAACATGTATTGGGTTTCAAGACATTGGATTTCTACTTATATCATGCCCCCTAAGCTTTCAATAATAATTTTAGCCATTATCATCATTAAAATTTATATCATATCAAAATATTATAAAAATGGGATGAAAATTCAACTTTTGATAAATATCTTGTAGATAACACGCCTTGCTTTAGTGGTTTGTATCTATTTTTAGGCTTTGTAAAATCCAATTTCCATTCATCCTTTACTTCTAAAAATTGGCATAGGCCTTTTCCTATATGATTAATATAGGATTAAATCTTCAATGTTCCTTATTTAACTTAAGTTTCATGCTTAAATAGGTCATACAAAACCTTATGGACCTCTATTTGGTCATTCTGGAGAAAAAGGCCCTGATCACAGTCCAACTTCCCATTTGATGTTTTGACACCTTTCTTGTCAAGATAAGATGATAAATAGGTCTTTATATTCCTTACCATAGCAATTAACCTCAAATTATATTTAAAATCTATTGGAACACCTCAAAAATGCATGTTTGCATATTATGACACTAGTTGTATACGATCATTCCTTTTACACAAGCAGAATTGAGACCATTCTCTAAACATGCAATTTTGTAGTGCTTACATGCCTCCATCCAAAATTTCAATGCACATTAATAGTACCAAGAGGTTAAGTAACATGTCAAACCTTAAAACTTACATTTATGACATCAACATGCTCCTGTAGGTGGAGTTGTTTTACTGTGATATACAAAGAAATCATGAAATGACAAGAAACATGCAAGGATGCTTTCAAAAAACATTGAGAACAATTTTAAAAAATTTAATGCCCAAAATAAACTAGTATAATTTAAAAAACAAAATCAAAACATCATATCCAACGTGAAGGAAACATTTTCAAAGAAATTGAGATGACTGTGAATGTAAACTAGACATTTTACAAGCCTAGAAGCGGCTTTCTCAAAAAATTGAACTCTCCAAAATAAGAATAATTTAAAAATATTTAAAATAATGTATAGACACATAAAAAACATTAATCCAAAATAATAAACTGTAAGACAAGCTCAAATAGTGACCCCCTCATGGTTGAACATGCATAAAAAGCTGCTTGGAATCAAACTGATTGTTCATAAAGGAGGATGTAATAAGTATCAAGTTATTATTACAAAAATTAAGTTAAATAAGATTATTATCCACCCCTTGAATCATTACTCCCAATTCCACTTGTAAATCCCATGTCAGGTGCATGAAGTTGTTCATGATTTGCTTGTGCTTGCAAAGTGAAAATGGATCAAAACAAGTTGTAGATGAAACATTTTGAATTATTATTTAAAACCATGCATTTAAATGTATGATGGGAGGTTAAGAGTTATTCTTCCCACTTTTTTAGTTGATGATGGACTTGAGAAGTCCCTACAAGTGCCCAAAAGCTCTTATTTTTGGGGGAAAACTACCATTTCTTGATCATAAATGATTTATAATGGTCTCCTGACTGATTATGACATGATTTTATGTTATCTAAATTCATATACACCTTGATGACATGTTTTTAAACTCCCATCATCTGTACAAGTCAATTAATGAGCTAGAAATGTGGCCAAATGACCCTTTTTGCACATGAGATCTAGCAAATGGTTAATTTATGAATTGAAGACACATTGAAACCTATCAAATACCATTATAGGACATTTAAATAATAAAAATTAGCCTTTTAATAAGTTTGACTATGGTTGACCATTGTTGACTAGGCTAGTACCACAAGAATAGACTTCAACAAGGACTAGGGGAAGGGCAAGTGGACATATAGGAATATAGGAGACCCCATATGACATATGAAACATTCCTCAAAATTTGAAAATAGTAGGGGTTGACCAAAATTTTACTTGGGGTCAAATTTGGTCAATAGTAAACTCTCTTAGTTTTTAGAAGAAGAACTTTCTCTCTCATTTTTATTAGAGCAAATACTCTCATTTGATAAGACTAGACTGTGTCAAAGCTTGTATGAAAGACTTATTGAATCTAATAAATAATTTATTTACCTATATTTTGATTTTGAACTATGTTTAGTAAGCTTGTGTGTGATGGAATTGTGAAGGAGAATCTTCCATGCCCATTGCCCTTCTTTCTTACCTATTTTAGAGTGTTTTCTAATTAATTGCAAGTCTGGATTTATGTTCTTTATAACATTAATCTAATTTTGGTGAGAGTATTATAATTCCTCCTAGCTTCATTCATTACTTCCTAAACCTAGTGTATGAAATACTTATGTAATTAGCTTGTCTTTTTAGATTTTTTGAGTTAGTATTATCTTATGCTTCTTCAATGTTTACTTCATGCATATGAGAGCCTCATTTTAATTTAGTGCATCACCTTGTTAGCTTTATTAGGAACTCTATTTGCCCTTTTCTAACTCTTTTATTAGTGTAAACATTAGTTGGGTGATCTATCAAGAGGAAGTCGGCCTTCTTCTAAGGTCCAAACCCACCATAGGTTACCGACATCCTGAGGTTATTCCCATTGTGTAGCTCAATTTTAGAGAGCCTAAAAAACCCTCTCCAAGGGTACAAATTGATGCTACAAAATTCGTTATGATGAGGTTTGTGACATGGTAGATTAGTGAGCATGAAAGATTATATTGATCCCTTAGGACAATATCCTTGATTGTAGACATATCTAATAGACATGGTGTACAAGTATGAACATCATTCAACAATCATCAAAGGATAGATTCTTCTAGATGGATAAGAGCTAAAGCAGTGTGTAGATATTTAGTTTATGAGAGTTTCTAAAGATGGATGGCCATCAAGTTTTGCTCAGACAAATCATCAGCTTAGGGGGAGCATTGTGTTCTTTGTTGAAGTTTAGGTCCAAGGATCAAATGATTGTCTATTGGATATGTGATTGCAAAGATGGGTTAAAAAATATTTGTATGATGACTTGATCAAACCAATCATATTCATGATATTTTGTTTCAAAAATTATGAATAACTCATGGAGATATAAGGATCATGGTTATATAAAGATGTTTAGACCCATAGTCCACTTTGTAATTAATGTCAAAGGGGGTGAGATAATTTTAAAACAAGGAGAGAGAGAGTTATAATAGTATTTGTAAGAGTGGCTACCATCAATGACAAAGGGGGAAATTGTTGAGGTATTGTCATTGATGTCAATAGATTGTTTTCATTGATATCATGAGAATGTTGTGTATGGTTATTGATGTCAAGTTGATTGATTTAAAATATGATGATGTCATGACATTATTAGTGAAGGATGGCATGAAGATACATTGTGAAAAATTGTGAGCATGGTAACTTGGAAGAGTGTAGTGATGAGAAGAAGACAATGAGGGTGGTCATGGTTAGTATGAAGATCTACATGCCATTGTTTGATAAATATGACTTGAGAAGATTATTAATGGTTTGAATATTTCAATAGTGATGAATAATTTGTATAGGTATGATAAGGTGTCTCAGGCATGTTGGTGAAGTTATAAGTTTTGGCTTTAAGGAAAAGAATGAAAAGTGGTTTTGAGGTCTACACTTAAACCTTGTCCTTGAGTTTTACCTTGCCTACTTAGTCATGAGATCAGTTTTCTAAGGAAATATTGAAAATGTGAGTATGGATAAAGGTTTTACATGTTGTTTCAAGTGTTTTCATGATGTATTAGATCATGGTTTGAAGAAGAAAGCGTGAAATATTGTTTTTAGGTCTCTAGAGTATGTAGAGTAAAGGTTTCCAAGCCCAATAAACACTAATTGATGCTTGTTGGTATGTGTGAATATTGCATGGGCATATTAGATCTTAGGGAGAGATGAAAAAGGGTAAAATAAATTATTTATAAGCATTAGGAGTTGGTTTCATGGGTAGATCTTTATGAACAAACATTAAGAATGGAAATCGGTCTAAAACCCTCCTAAAACTGTCATAATGACCCAATATGGAAGATATTGATGGAAATGAATTAAAATGAATTTTATGACCTATTTTTATGATTGTAAAATGTAGTGGAATCTCATAGTTTCCTCCATGTGGCATTGTTTTATCGTGTAAGTGAGCAGACCCTACATGAAAGGCCTTGTTTCTCTAAAAATTTATGTGACATGCAGATTTTATCGAGTCAAAGTTGATAAATGAATAGAGGTTTAAGATTGAGGATTATATATTATTTTTCATGGTATTTTCCGAGCAAATTCCATACCTCAGATGTGATAAAGTGGTCATGCAAGTTGATCTATCACTAAAAGGCCTAATTATGTAGACAATGAGAAAAACCAGGCAAAAGTGAGAATGAGATTAGGGACGTGTTCTCATGGATTAGGGATGGATCCAATTTCATGAAAAATTTGTTTAATATCTTTGATGAATTTTCATCTTGGATATATAACTTTAAGGTTATTGAATATGTTGAAAATATTTCTCATAAGTTAACCTGTCTAGTACAAATGAGATAGTGCAGGTGTAAGGTTGTTAGATTGGTCTACAAGACCAATATTGTCACAAGAACATGTTATATATCTATTTTATATTGGTATAATTATATTATGATATCATAAAAATGAATTAAAATTCCTTAAAATTTTCTACATAGGTGTTTAAATTAATTATCACCATGACTATGTTTTAACGTAAACTGGTAGATCTGAGTTAACAAGTAGCAATGATGAGTTGGAGGATTTTTGCCCTTATGTAAAGTATAAAATTTATATTATGCTATTTTTTTGATATATATGTCCTATCCATGCTCTGTAAAAGGTCTGAGAGTCAATATAAGAGGTTGAAACATCAAAGCCAAAATGGCTTGTCTGGTTCAATAAGGATTGTGAGAGAGAAGGTCAATAAATTGGTCTACCAGACCAATAGTTTCCACTATAAATTGTGATATATATTTATATATATATAGGTCACATAATAAATATTAATTTGAATAATAATTATTTTAAGTCTCCTTACAAGATTTGCAAACAACATTCATAAGGACCATGTTTTTAAAGATTTTGGCAGTTTTCTGTATGTTAGTGAAATTTGTGTTTTTGAGTCATTATGCCAAGTTTTGAAGTTATTAAATCATGTGATTATGTTATAAATATATAATTTTATAATTATTATTCATTATTAGTCATGTTAATTTCTATATCAAGTGTCAGAGGTCCATTTATGCATGACTAGTTTATGAGGTGTATTGGTAGACTTGAGTAAGTTGAGTGAAGAGTTGTTCTTGAACCATTATGTTCTAAGTAGAGATATAAAAATAATGTGGTGATTTTATATATTTTACATGCATCTAGAGTGTTTTAAAGTTCTATTAAAAGTGATATAATTCTAATCCATGATGACTATGTTTTGAGGAATTATGGTAGTTCTAGGTAGTCAAGTTGTAGAGATGAGTTATTAATCATTTTTTCTAAGTAAGGTTGTATAATAATATTTGTGATGACCCTAGGGTAATGAATATTATATTAATATTTCACTTGTATCATTTTTTAGCAACTTGAGGCTGTTTGAGCTTCTTTTTAGATGATAATTGTTTTGAGGTTATAGACTTAAGAAGCAAACATGATCCTAAGAGTGGTCTAAAGGTATGAACTTAAGATGAAGCGATGTATAATAATGAAATAATTAATAATATAAATTATAAAATATTTATAAATGGTTATTAATTATTTGATAAGGCCATGTGCACCCATAAATACCAATCTATAAGGAAGAAGGCAGACCTAATATAATTAGTCCTAATGAAGTCCTAATAATCTATAACATGTTGTAATATAGTTATGGATGACCAAATGGATTATTTGATTCATGTTTTAAACATGTAATAATACCTATTTAAAGGGTAATATAAGTGTGAAATTGTGTTTGCATGACCAACGTATGTGATATAAAGTAACTTGTATAAAAGCAAGGCCTAATAGGCCTAATTGTGTGTGAGAAGTGGAGAGACATATGAGAGAACAAGAGGGAAGATTGTGAATGATTAGGAGGTATTATAGAACATAAAAAGAGGGGAGAGAGACTTTGATGATAATATAATATAGTTATTGCATGTGGATGTCAAGGTTAGTTGACCTAACAAGCCTAGTAAGAGGCATATTGAGCGATGAAGTTTAAGACACAAATTTGAGAGAGAGTGAAAGAAGGTAGAATCGAGACGAGAGAGAGAGAGAAAAAAAATAAGACCATAATTAGGTGTCAATAAGCATAATGGAAAATGTGGGAAAATTATTGGTGCTTGAGTGGGTGTGGAGTCAATATAAGTGTTAATTGAGTGGGTGCTTGATCAACAAGGGGGTTGGTGCCTCCTAGCAGGTTGGTAATTAATAAAGCCAAGTGGGTGCTTGAATAATTAGGGGTTGGTGTTCCTTTCTAGGTTGATGCACAGCTAAAGTTTGATTCATTGATTTATAGGACTATTTGTCCATGCTTTATTTTAGTGGGTTTTATCCCCAATGAGGATTTCTCACCTACATCTAATGTTATTATGTTGTATACTCATGTGTATGGTTTATATATTGCTTTGATGGTT